>CAJNOP010001125.1:0-40737 GCA_905250075.1 Rotaria sp. Silwood1
GATTATAGATATGCATAGTACTATTACATAACAATACTATAATTATATTAGTATGAGAGTATTTCTGTAGCTCGTTTAACCCTTAAAAGTCCAATGTCCCTTCCAAGGGACATTGGTAAAATCTCAATAAAACATATAATAAAACTTCATATACAAGACTGAGTGTTTTCTTGGACTAAGTTAATCTGATAGGTCATGAAAATAGAAACAGATCAGTCTTGAGTACCTGTTAGACGAAACAATAAACTTCTTGAGACATACTTTTTGAATGTCATTTTTTTATCTTAAAACTTGCAGATTCATAAATACAGTGTGAAAGTCTGGTTTTTTGAGTGGCATTGCAAGGCATAGTATCAGGCTATCAAATGAGACCATCTCTGAATTTTTTAATCTATTTGTTGATGCATTATAATATCATGAAGAAAATGTCCCTTGGAAGGGACATTGGGTTTTAACGGGCCAAAGGGTGGGTGTGGGTGTTGCTAATCTCTTCTCCCACAGCCACAGCCACACCCACCCACACCCACGCGCACACCCACACCCACACACCCACACTCAGGCTCTATGGTCACTTCCAATGTTAGGGTTCAATCTTCACTTTGGGTTTGGATACCTGAATTCCTTCTGGATAGATCATTAGAGGAACAGATCTGACAGTTCGATTCAATGTTGTCTTGGTTGCTAAGATCGTAAGGGATTCACGAATAAGAAAACGATATGGATGCGAATCTCTACCGATTATCTTCCAGTTGTCCCAATCAATATTATGCTCTGTTTCTAATTCATGTTTACCATGTGCAGGTGTGATTTTACACGGTTCAATAGAAATGTTTGTGTTTTTGTTGACAGAGATCTCATTTGTAGTAAGTTGAAGTTGTGTTTGTTTTTTTAGTCTATCGAAGTGTCTACGATTTTGAGCTGTGTTATTGTTATTTCTATCAGGTGTAGGTGATGGATGAAGTCTTGTTGATGACAGCTGCGGTGCTCCATATTCTTTGAGTCTTTTGACATGCTTGCCAGTTGACCTTTCCGATATGTACAGTTGAGCAATTTGAACATTCTATATAGTAGATGAGTGTATGGATGTGAATATGGATGTAGAAGGCAACACTAACTACCCTCATGCTATATCTGATGAAAATTTGGCCTTGAAATATTGTATTCTTGAGAATTTAAATTACTCCTTAGATTGATATGCGATTTCTGAAAAAGATCGGTCAGCAGTAAAATGATTGGTATGTTGTCAGAACTCGACGAAATCGACTCATATTTTGCATACTTAAAATCTCAGCCAGTGAGACCTAAAGGAGTTTGAGATCCAAAGTACCGGATACTTTTGAGCTCTCATCTATAAGAGACACAAATTTAGTCAAAAGTGTCGTGAGCTTTGCGTTACAGATTTATTTCTTGCAACTGATTCGACATTTTGATTGGTCTTCATTTTCTTATGCTAATCCGGACTTGAAGCATTTCTTCAAAAAAAAATATCCTCGTCAAATTATACTCGTAAGATTTCTATCTTTCATTTTCAAAGAAGTTATGTAGACAAGTTTTTCTATGCACATCGATGAAATGTGTTTGGTGAGTCATTCTATATAAGTCGATTTTACTTGATTTTTCTCGGTATCTACGTTCTTTGAAACACAGCTCGTGACTAGTGAAGTTTGACAAATCTTTTATTTTGAAGTGAACAGTAGCTATTGAAAAAATAAAAAGTAAAGATGCAAAATTTGAAATATAATGGTGAGAAACTGAATATGAGCATAATATGATAGCACAAAATGTTTTTAGGCTGTTGGAGTCGTTGATATTGTTTCTTGAATAAAAGCGAGTTGTGAGTTGTTTTGTCGTTCCTAAACAGAATACATAATGTATGTCAACAAATAGGAAGTGCAGCTGATTTGTTTTCGCAATCAACCGACATTCAATCGATGAATTATCATCGAAATGGTTGATATTTTCAAAACATACCTGATGGACTAAGTGGTCTACTCGGAAATATTGGTGATGTTACGAAGAAGATATGATATGGGTTTATTTATAAAGAACATCCAGCGTCAGCATAATTAATTTTTAACTGTTTTCTAAGTGTATCAAATTGTCTATCCTCTGATTTAGTTCGGTGGTGAGAAGGTGTAAGTGTTTGATTTCAACTCTTCCAATATTCAATTTTGTAGTATTCGACGTTGCACAACTGATTACGAGACTTTTTCGTCGTTGATGTTGAAACTAATTCCCAAAATTTATAAAAATTGGATTCAATCAGATCGAGAAATCCTTATCATTAGAATGTTTCAGATTTTACAAAATGTAATTCTAGATTAGTGCAAAATGAATCGAATTTTTGACTCAATATCAATGAATTCTGTCGAGTGTTCACTGACATATAATCAGAAAAGACTATTCGATTTTACCGTATCAAATTAGTTTGACTACTTGAATGTGAGTAAGTTTGGCACGATCTGACCAAAAATAATATCAGATTGATGGGGACAAAACAACACATTATTGGTCATCTGTGGTTTCTGTTTAAGAGAAGATCACAGAAATGTTGTAGACCTATGAAAAACCTTGCATTCTTTGCTTCACTTCGATCAAGATTCGAAGTAAGGTGCCGGAAATCCAAAATTTGAGTCAATTTTCTTTTCGCGATAATTACACACGGTTGAATATCTCTCACTCTGCAGGAATATGTCCGTTTTAGAATCGTTCGATCGTCGTTTCCTAATGAAAAGTAGGAATAACTAGCACAAAAAAAACAAAACCTTTCTGTTAGAATACATGTGGTGCTTATTGGGTACTAACTAACTTGTCCCAAGACTGAAGAACAATGAAATGTAATGTAGTTGGAGTTGTGAATCGGAATATCAAAAATCTATCATTGACGAAACTTTAAAAACTTGTTTTCGAAGAGAATAGGCCGAGTATTTCTAAAACTTGAAACTCTAAATCGATTTGAAATAAAAAAAAATTAGAAATCCACATA
Source organism: Rotaria sp. Silwood1 (assembly GCA_905250075.1). Lineage (NCBI taxonomy): Eukaryota > Metazoa > Rotifera > Eurotatoria > Philodinida > Philodinidae > Rotaria > Rotaria sp. Silwood1. Next base: position 2,987 of record CAJNOP010001125.1, read on the forward strand.
TAAAAACTTCAAAATATTTGAAGGATAATAAACTTGAAAATTCAAGAAAGTCTGCAGTGCAGTAAACGAAGTAAACAACATAAAAAAGTGTGTGGACCGTCTTTATTCGCAGTTATAGTACATCCAGGAAGCACGCACATACACACTTTGGATCAAATATCATCAGAGCTGTTGAGCATAGTCTTTTAAATAATGACTATGTTAAACATTGTTTGATTCAGTCGATTAAAGTCAAATGATCACAGACGGTTTCTCATCTAATTTTCATTGACTATTTATAACGGGATATTAGCTGAAACTTTCCCTCGAAAGCAAGCTATAGACGTTCCTGTTCGCGGTCCTATTCCAAAAACTTTCTTCAATCCCCTCTCCCTTCCATTATTTGCTTAATGAAGAATATTCTATGTGAACAATTACAAACATACCTCTTATGTAGCATTAGTTGTAAAGCGAATATTTGACAACATTCTGCTACTAAACTCCTTTGTTCACATATATACCAACGTCTAGAATGGCAGTGACCACATCAAAACCGAATTTCTCTTTTATGTCTCTATTGTATTATTTCATTCAATTCTAATCAAAGGTCTACATGAATGATATCCTCTCATATGATATGATAACAGAACAGATGTAAGAATGAGGTCATTCCACTATTTCTGGTAGCTACAAGTCAAGCTTTGCATGCAACACACTACATGACATCACATTAAAAACCAATAGTACGAATAATGATTTTGTTCAATTATTTTGCTCGACCAAAATGGAACACTTCCATATGAAATATCGTTGAAGTTTTCATGAGAAACTGATGATTTTTACAAGAGCCTTATTCAACTATTTTCTTTCATTGTAAATAAAGATCATCAATTTGGGTGTAATACAAAAAGTCATACGGCAAATGATAAATCTAGCAAGTAAACCATCCAACTATGTTGCATTCTCACAAGCCAATGTCGAAAGTCTGCGACATGATCAAATTTTACATTAGCAATGCATTATTCTAAGCACGATATTGTCCAACTATATCGTACACTATGCATGAGAGATGTTCAGCGTCAAACATAAACAAAAATAATGTTTGAAATGACAATATGCAAAGAGGATTCTATTCAACCGTATTCATAACTCCAAACACAGCATATGCCGTTTGAAAAACATCCAAACGTGACAACTCCAACGAATGACTATGACAAACGCAATATTCAACTATTTTGATTATTGCTTGGAAAAGCTGCGCACTCCATGACATTTGCGAAGACTTCAAGACAAATCAATAACTTTGACAAGAGTTCCATTCAAAAACTTGACTCCCTACAAGCAACAAGATGATACAAGATAAATTAATTGAAATTATGATGAAAAACGAACACTTTACAGAACGAATCAGTTCTACAATTACATGCAGATCGGAGACAAGGATATGAATCCCAATCTTGATAGGAAATCGTTTCATTCTCGGATAATTCAAAACAACATTCTATAGGAATATGTCACTTACATCGAATAGAAGGATCAAAGTTCTTCATCTGATCGAATGTGAATTCATAAGTGAATTACGATGACAAGCATTCTATTCAAATACTGTGACCCTAAACAAAACCTTCGAAATTAAATAAATCATTGAAGTTCACCTGAAAAGTGGAGAGTACGGAGAATGATTGTGTTCAACAATCTCGGATTTCTTCCAAAACAAAAATTCCAGATCCGAGACATGATCAAAGATCATATTAGAAATGAATAGTGTTTATTAGTTATCTCTTCAACAGTTTTAAGATACTTATAACTATATGCGTGTCGTTGAAGATATGATACAAGATTACATTAAAAATGAACAGTACTAATAAAAATTCTCTTCAACTATTTTACCCGACTTCAAAACATATGACTGATGATAGTGACATAGTCAAAGGTCACGATAGAAATGGATAATGTTTATCAGGTTGTATTCAATTATTCTCCGTTATTTCGAAACGAATGATCGAAATAGGTGACAAGATCAAAGATTACATTAGAATTGAATTGTCCTAAATACTATCCTTTTCAACAATTTTGTGTCACTTCGAACCACATGATTGAAGTCCATGACATAATCACAAATCATAGTAACAATAAATACTGGTTATCAAGTTTTTTTCAACTATATTCTTTTGTTTTAAACTATATGGTCAAAGTCATTAATAAGATCAAGGATTATATCAGAAACGAATAGGACCAATTAGGGTTCTCTTCAGTTATTTTGTATCACTTCGTAGCATATGATTCAACTCAGTGATACGATCAAACATTGCATTCGAAATGAATAGTTCCAAAAATGGTTCTGTTCAACAATCTTGCATGGCTTCAAACCATATTTCGTAAGTCAGTGGCATTGTCAAATATCACATCAGGAATAAACAGTTCTAAACAAGGTTTACTTCGCCTATCTTGTGTCAGTGTGAAACTTATATCAGCAGTATGGGACATGATACAAGATCCGATTAGGATTTGAATAGTTCTAATAAGTGTTCTGCCCAATTATTTTGCATCACTTCCAACCATATGACCGAACTTGGTGACATGATCAAAGATCACAATGGTAATGAATAGTACTTACTAGTATTTCTTCAACTATTTTACATTGCTTCTGACTATACGGCCGAAGTCATTGACAAGATCAAAGATGACAATAAAAATGAATAGTGTTTGCTAGTGTCTCTTCAACTATATTACATTGTTTTAGACAATACAACCAAAGCCAATGATAAGATCAAAGATCACAATAGAAATGAATCGTATTTATCCATGTCTTTTCAACTATTTTACATTGCTGTAGATCATACGACCGCACTCAGTGACATGATTAAAAATTGCATCAGAAATTAATAGTTCTCAACAGGTTTATTTTCAACTATTATGTGTCATTTTGAATCATATGAACGAAGTTGGTCACATGATCAAGGATCAGAACGCCAATAAATAGACCTAACTAAAGTTTTATTAAGCTATTTTGCATTCCGTCGAGTCCAATGAACGAAATGGGTGACAAGATCAAAGATTACATTCGAAATGAATAGTTCTAACGAGTGTTCTTTTCTACTACTTTATGTCATTGCGAATTACGTAATTGCAGTCGGTGACATAATTAAAGCATGCATCAGAAATAGATAGTTCTAAACAGGCTTATTTTCAACTATTTTGTATTGCTACGAACCACATAAGTGGAATTGATGAGAAGATAAAAAATTACATTAGAAATAAACAGTTTCAATAAGGATTCTATTCAACTATTCTGCGTTAGTTCAATTCATTTTATCGAACTCGGTCATATGATCAAGAATCAAAATACAAATGAATAGACCGAAGCAGAATTTTATTAAACTATTTTGCATCCTGTCGAAGCCAATGATCGAAGTGAGTAACAAGATCAAAGATTACATTAGAAGTAGACAGTTCTAAATAGTGTTCTTTTCAACCACTTTGCATTACTTAGAATCACATAATTGAAGTCGATGACACGATCGAAGATCGTATCAGAAATGAACAGTTCTAAAGAGAATCATTTTCAACTATTCTGTGTCACTTCGGACAACATAGTTGAAGTCTGTGACCTGATGAAAAATCACAGTAGAAATGAATAGTCTTAATGACGGCTATGTTTAAGTGTTTTCCGTTGCGTCAAATTATTTCGTGGAACTAGGTTAGATGATAAAACTCACATATGAAATGAATAGTTCTAATCAGTGTTCTGTTGAGCTCTGTCGCTGGTCTTGAAACAAAGGTGCGAATGTGGATCTATAGTCGAAGATCACAAGGCAAAAGAGTATCTCCTCAAGATCCGTTTTCTATTATGTTTCTAGTCTCAAAAGGAAGGTATCAAGCGTCGTTTATGGACAAAGATGGTAATAGAAATGAATCGTTCTAAGAAGAGACCTGTTTAATTATTTTGCTCATTAGAAAAGGAGAGGATGAAGTCTGCGATAACTTGAAAAGTTACATGATAAAAAAATGATTTTAACGAGAGATTTCTTCAATTATTTTCGTCCTCATCAAAGGAAGCCAACAAATCTGCAATATTATCGAATCTCACATATGAACCGAATCGTTCTAACGGGACCTCTGTTCAAGTATTCCATTCACCTTCCTTTAACAAATCCACATAACCTATTGATCGATCATGCGGCAAATGAGTGTCTGCACAACTGGTCTACTCCACAATATTTTTTACATCAAACCCAGACTATAATATTCTTCAGCTCATTGACAATTAGACAAGTTATGAATAGTTACAAGCAGAATACTGTTCAACTATGTTACGTTACTTCGAACCACATAACTGAACTTGCAGACAATATGAAACATCGCATGAAAAATGAGTAAGTCTAAAAAGTGTTGTTTTCAACTATTTTCCGTCACTTTGCACCGAATTACTGAACTGTGTGATGAGACCAAAACTTGAATTAGAAATGAATGATTGTAAAGAGTATGGTTTTCAACTATTTTTCCAAACCTCTCACCAAACGACCGAACTAAAGAGTATGATGAAAAATCATATTAGTAATGAACAGTTCTAATTAGTGTTCGTTCCAACTATTTTGTGTCCCTTCGAATCACATAATTTCAATCAGTGATATGATAAAAAACACATTAGATTTGAATACTTTTAAGTAGTGTTCTTTTCAACTATCCTATGTCATTTCGCATAAATGACTCAACGTCGTGACATGTAAAAAGATCACATTGGAAATGAATAATTCTAAATAGTGTTCTTTTCAACTAATCTGCGGCACATCGAACTGAACGATGGATATCAGTAAGATAAACAAATATCACAATACCAATGAACAGTCTTAAGGAAGATTCTGTTCAACTGTTTTCTGTGACTTCACGAAATATCTGAACTTGGTGACACGATAAAAAGAAATCATATTATAAATGGACACTTCTAAATACAGTTGTTTTCAACTATTTTTTCTCACTTCGGACCAAGCAATCGAACTGGGTAACATGATAAAAGATCATATTAGTAATGAATAGTTCTAAAGAGTGTTCCTTTCAATTATTTTGCGTCACTTCGAATCACATAATTTCAGTCAGTGATATGACAAAAAAGAACACATTAAAATTGGATACTTTTAAGTAATAGTGTTCTTTTCAACTAATCTACGGCATATCGAACCGAACGATCGGGGTCAGTAAGATAAACAAACATTACAATGCAAATGAGCAGTCCTAAGAAAGGTTCTGTTCAACTGTTTTCTGTGACTTCACGAAATATCTGAAGTTGGTGACATGATAAAAAAGTCACATTATAAATGGACACTTCTAAGTACTTTCGTTTTCAACTATTTTTCCTCACCGCGCACTAAGTAACCGAATTGGATAAAATGATGAAAGATCATATTAGTACTGAATAGTTTTAAAGAGTGTTCCTTTCAATTATTTTATGTCACTTCGAACCATATAATTTCAGTTAGTGATATGATAAAAAACACATTAGAATTGAATACTTTTAATTAGTGTTCTTTTCAACTATCCTGTGTCACTTCACATCAAATGACTGAACGTCATGTCATGTAAAAAAGATCACATTAGAATTGAGTACTTCTAAACAGTGTTCTTTTCAACTAATTCGCGACGTATCGAACCGAACGATGGAGATCAGTAAGATAAACAAACATTACAATACAAATGAGCAGTCGTAAGAAAGGTTTTGTTCAACTGTTTTCTATGACTTTTCACGAAGTATCCGAACTTGATGACATGATAAAAAATCACATTATACATGGACACTTCTAAATACTGTTGTATTCAACTATTTTTCTTCACCGCGCACCGAGCAACCGAACTGAGTGACATAATGAAAGATCATATTAGTAATGAATAGTTCTAAGGAGTGTTCCTTTCAATTATTTTGCATCATGTTGAATCATATAATTGAAGTCTGTGCCGTACACCAAAGATCATAATACAAATGAATTGTTTTTATCAAAGTTCTATTAAGTTATTTTAAGTCACCTGAAACCATACGACCTACACACATGACATGGTCAAATATCACATTTGAAATGAAGAGTTCTAACGAGAGTTTTGATCAACTATTTTCCGTCGCTGAGAATCTTATACCTGCGGACTGTGACACGATGAATGATCATATTAGAAATAAATAGTTCTTACGAGGGTTTTGTTTAACTATTCTACGTGACTTTGAATCATGTGATGGAAGTAGAGAATATAGTAAGAGATCATATTGAAATTGAACAGTTCTAACGAGGGTTTTAGTCAGCTATTTTTCGTCGCTGGGAACCTTATATTCGCGATCTGTGACATGATGAATGTTCAAATTATCAATGAGTAGTTCTTACGAGGATCGTGTTGGATTGTTTTGTTTGACTTGAAATCATACGAGGGATGTCGGGAACATGAAGAAAAATCACATTTGAGATGAATAGTTTTCACCAATGGCCTATTCAAGTATTTTGCGTGGCTACGAACCGAAGGTCGAAAGTCAGTGAGATGGTCAAAGATCATATTAGAAACGAATAGCCCTAAGCATAATTCTGTTGAACTATTTTGGGCGACTTTGGATTGTATGATAGAGATCGGACTAACGATCAAAGAGCACGTGAGAAGTGAATAGTTCTTAGGATGGTTTTGTTCGACTATTTTGCGTTCCATCAAAAAGAATGGCAGAAAGCGATGACATAATGAAGGACTAGGAAAGAAATGAATAGTTCTAAGTAGAGTTTTATTCCACTATGTTGCATTAATTTGAATCATATGACTACAGTTGGAGACATGATCAAGGATGAAAACAGGAACGAATAGTTCTAATAAGTATTCTTCTCAACTATTCTGCGTCACTTCGAAAAATGTAACCGAAGCCCACAAATCATCAATCACTGCATTAGAAATGTATATTTATAATCAGTGTTCTTTTCGACTATTTTTATCACTTCGATAATAAAATGAAATTTGTAGCATGGTCTTATATCACATTTGAAACGAATATGTCCGAGGAAGGTATTGTTCCTTGTTTTGCTGACTTCGAAGAAAATATCCAAAATAATTTACATGACCGAAGGTAAGGAGAGGTATGAATAGTTATGATTAAAATTCTGTTTATCTATTAAGCGTCACTTCAACAGAAGACATGCAATTGATCGTATTATTCAAGAAAACAATGGAAATGAATTATGCTGAGGAGTATTTTCGACTATTTTGGTTAGTTCAAAGTAATGCCCTTATCTTTATGATGTTTTGCAAAATCACATGGTTGATAGAATAATTTCAACAATAATTCTACTAAAGTATTTTGCATCACTTTTAACCATAGCACAGTAATCAGTTTCATAATCACAGTCACATTAGAAATGAATAGTTCTAAAAAGTGTTCTATTCGACTATTTGTCATCACTATGAATTGGATGATCGGACACTTGACATGATCAGAGATCACAATAGGAATTAACAATTGTAAAAAGCATTCAGTTCCACTATTTTTCATTGCTTTCAACCATATGAGCGACATTCGGAACACGATCGAAGATCAAAACAGGAATGAATATTTCTAAACAGTCTTCTGTTTGACTATTCTGCATTACTTGGAACTATGTAACTGAAGTCGATGCAATTATCAAAAATCGTGTTAGAAATGAACACTGCTAACGAGGATTCTATTCAACTATGCTGCGTCACTTCGAATTATATGACCGAAGTGGGAGACATTATCAAAAGATCATAGTAGAAGTGAATAGTGTTTATTAGCCTTCTGTTTAACTATTTTGTATAACTTTCAATCACGTGTCCATAGCCAGAAGCATAATCAAGGATTAGAACAGAAATGACTAGCTCCTACCAGGCTTCTGCTCAAATATTTTGCATCACTTGGAATTGAAGGTTCAAAGTTCGTGGCGTAATCAAAGATTACATTAGAAATGAATAGTGTTTATTAAGTTTATGTTTAAGTACTTTCTGTCACTTCACACTAAACGACAGAAGTTGATGACAAGATCGAAGATTTCATTAAAAAGGAATACTTCTAATTAGAGTTTCGTTCTACTATTATACATGACTTTAAACTATATGAACAAAGTGAGGAACATCTACAAAGATTGCATTAGATATGAATAGTTCTAATCAAGGTTTCGTTCCACTATTCTGCATAGCTTTACACTATATGAACAAAGTGGGGAAGATCTGCAAAGATCACACTAGAAATGAATGGTTCCAACGAGGATTCTATTCGACTGTTTTCTATTGCTTCGAACCATACGACCGAAATCGGTGACATGATCAATGATCACAATAGAAATGAATATTCATAAAAAGTTTACCGTTCCACTCGTCTGTATTACTTCGAATCAAAGATTCGAAGTTCTTGACATGATCGAAGATTACAATACGAATGAATATTCCTCAAGAGTGTTCTGTTCCACTAATGGGCATCATTGTGAACAAAAGAATAGAATCAGCAACATGATCAAATATCAGAATAGGGTTGAATAGTTCTAACGAGTGCTCTGTTTGACTATATTGCATCTCTTGAAACTATAGGACGAACGGTGGAAACATAATCATAGATCAGAATAGAAATAAATAGTCCCAATAAATACTCTGTTCGACTATATTGCATTTCTTGATATAAAAAGACGGACGTTGGAGAAGATGATCAAAGATTAAAATAGAAATGAATTGTTCTAATAACTGTTCTGTTCAACTACATTACATTGCTTTAAATTATAAGAGCGATGTCCGAAACATGAACAATGATCACAATAGGAATGAATAGCTCTAATTAATGTTCTTTTCCACTATTTTATATTTTTTTAAATCATATAGTCAATGGCACTGTCGTCATTGATGATCACAAAAAGAATGAATATTCCTAATAAGTGTTCTGTTCTAATAATCTGCATCACTCCGAATCGAAAAGATCCGAAATTCATGACATGATCAAAAATCACAATAGAAATGAATAGTGTTTATTAGGCTTGTGTTCAATTATCTTCTGTCACTTCAAATCAAAGGATTAAAGTTGGTAACAGCATCGAAGATCACAATAGGAATCAATAGATTAATGAGGGTTCTAGCTAACTATTTTGTATCAATTCGAATCAAAGAATGGACGTCTGTGACAAGATCAAAGATCATATTACAATGGAATAGTTCTAACCAGTGTTCTGTTCTACTATTCTGCATCGCTTTCGATCCTATGATCGAAACCTATGACAGAGGATCAAAGATCACATTAGAAAGGAATCATTCTAACCAGGGTTGCGTTCTATTATTCTGCATTGCTTCATATCATATGACCGAAGTTCATGATAGGATCAAAGATCATTTTAGAAAGGAATAGTTCTAACCAGGATTGTATTCAATTTTTCTGCATTGTTTTTAGTTTTATGATCAAAGTTGGTGATAGAATAAACAATCGCACTACAAAGGTATAGTTTTAAAGAGAATTCCGTTTTACTATTCTGTATTGCTTGACACCAAATGATCGAAGTCGGAGATACGGTCAAAGATTACATTAGAAATGAATAGTTTCAAAAAGGATGCTCTTCTGCTATTTTGCTGTCATCTACTGGAAAGGCGTGAAGTGAGTAAGCGTGTCTCGAATGATGAAGGAAATGAATAATATTGACAAAGGCTATGTTTGATTATATTGCGACACTGGGAAGGAACGGCCAGAAGTTGTAGACATGATCAAACATCCAATCAGGTATGAATATTGTTAAGGTATATTCCGTTCAAGTATTTGGTATGAACTCGAGGAAGAGATGTGAAGTAGGTGATATGATTGAAGATCGCGTAAAAAATAAATATTTTGAGCACAGATGTCTTCGACGATTTTGGATCATCTTGAACACTAGGTGAAACACTGATCGTAGATCAAAGATCGTACCAGTGATGAATAGTTTTAAGCAGATTTTCGTTCAATATTTTGCGTCGGATCGAATCAGAATGTTCAGATCGATGTCATGCAAGCAAAGAGTGTGAAAACTAAATGGTCGTTAAGAGGGATACTTAAAATTTTTTGACATTCTTTTGCGAAACATAGGAAATATATGATATGATTGATGATGAGATTACAAATGAATAATTTGAAGAAAGAATCTGTCCCGTTATTTTACGTCATTTTGATTAATCAGTCAAAAATCGATAATCACCTACTGAATGATCGCATTAGAAATGAATGGCTTTTACTAGTATTATGTTCAACTATTTTCTATTATCTCGAAGGATAGACTAGAAGTAGATGATTTGGCTGAATATCACATAAAGGTGAAGAATTCTAACAATGATGTTGTTCATGAATGTTGTAATTGTCATGAACATGAACAATATGTTGTTGATAAATACAACTTTTTTCAAAAATGAACGAATCAAAACCGTTCCTGATGTCTGATCTATCATAATCATGAACGCACACAGGACTAAGACTGCGAAGAACATGCTTGTGTGACACATTTTCCTGTATCGATGTTCGACGTTTGCAGTAAGACAAATAGATTACTTGAGTAATAATGACGATTGGTAATGTTGTAGCTGTAATTCCATCTATATATATATTCATCGATTTTGATACAAGATACAAAAAGAAACAATATTTTTTCTCTATTTCGAAATCAATGAAGTGTGTCTATGTTATCTGTATATTCAAAATCCGAAAGAAAAGACCGATTTAGTTACAATGACGTCAGAAAAGTCATGTCATGAGCAGCATACCAATCGAACGTCTTTCTTTTTCAAGAGAAGTCAAGCTTAATTTCGTCATATAGATACGCTTGTATGACGTTGACAGAAAAGAAAAAGTCAATCGTACATCAAATTGATAATGCGTCACTTTAATGCATGACGTCAATCCTGACGCATTTATTTGTCATATGAAAAAAAAACATTGCTTGCGATATGCATGCTATTTATTTGTTAATGGCTTGAATTTTGAAATGAGAAAGAAGAGATCTAAGATAATGAGAAATATCAAGTCAAATGAACATCATTTCAATCGAAAACACAAACATTAGTGACGCAATAGTCATGCACATGTTTCCTAGTGTTAGTAGAAGAAAGAGGAAAAGACAAAGCAACTATGGGCTGCTCTATCGTCCACGAAAACACACAAGCACGATACACCAGTTGCTGATTCGAACGCATACAAACGATCTTTTCTGAAAAACACCACTTTGAGAAATAAACTTTCTTTCTTTAGACGTTCACACCATGTCGCTGCTGCTCCATGGTCGTAATTCTTCAATATGCCCAGCCAAAAATACAAAAAAATCTGTTTCTGATAATAACAATCAAGGAAATCTGATGTTTTAAATTTTTGTTTGCGTAAACATGTATGGTCAACGCTCGAATCGATTGTTTTCAAATAACTTTATGTTATCGTCAAAGAGAAGAAAAGATTTCACGCGTATATTCTCATTTCGATCAAAGATAGCTTGAACAGTAATCACGGAGCAGAATTACAGTGTTACTCAAATACCATCATTATCAGCCTTCTCAAAAAAGGTCTTTGTGAAAGAATGCATTATATTTTCATCATTGTTGTGATATTTGTCGCATGTGAGTCTAAACGGTGTTCAATTTTGTCAGAAGTTTTGTATCATTTGACTTGAGTCACAATTACTAATACATACTAGATACACACGAACTTCGCCTTACAACGTTCGCAAAATGTCATAACGAAACTAATATTTATCTCTCGTGATCCTCTCTTCTTCGCTATTCTTTCCCAAGTGAGCAAGAGACGGGCTAACAGACTCGTCTTTTTTCTAGTCATGTCGACCCGTCATGCCCGGTCTTTGTCTCAAATTCGACTATGACATGACTAGTCCGGAATTTTTGGCCGTCATGAAGCCCCGTCTAAATTACCTGATTGACGGGCGACATTACACGTGTCTAGTCTAGTCTTTTTTTTGAGAAGACCTAGTCTAGGACTTGTCTGAAGTCGGTTTATACGAAACATTATTATCTATTGTGCAGAGTAGTCCTGGACGAGGACGTTTTGAAACAAAGACTAGTCAGGACGGACGACAGCGACGCCCGTTCACAATGAGTTTAAAACTGAAACAGTAAGGACGTCAGGGACGGTACATAGAACAAGTTGCAGTCTTGTGTGTAATGGACAAGTCCAGACTAGTCTATATTGAAATATGTAAGGATGAAGATTAGGTTCGACCACGCATACAATGTATTACTTACCCATCGCTTAGACCATTGAGCCATATGATTAAGAAATTAGCTTCTACATGGTCATAATCATTCTAACATGCTATTTAATACAATTTAAAGTTTTTTATGTTCACATTTAAATAAAAATTATTTTTTACTGAATACGACATTATTTGGACAACATTAAAAAAATAAATTCAAAAAAATTTGTCTATTTTTTGGAAAAATATCTTTTGATTATCATTATCTAGGAACAATTAGTTGTATTTAAAAAAAAAATTTAAATGTAAAAATAAAGCTATTTATATTCAGAAGAAACTATTTTTCCATATGATGGTTTAGTTTTAAATTAAAATGATCCTATCTCAACTAGCAATTAAATTCACTTTGCTTAATTGAAATATATTCTTAAATTTAAAATTATTCGAATATTCATATTTAAAATAAAATAACATAAAATTATATTATAAACAAATTAAAATTATTCTTCAGTTTTTTTTAAATATAGTACATCTAATAATTTTAAAAAATATAAATTAACATTCCTCGCTACGAGTAAATATTGTTTATTGCATGTACTCCTAGTTTTCTTTGTTGGTTCCGATATACTCTTACATTTTCAACATATGAAAATACAAAATATAATAAGATATATGAAGACAGGAATGTACAAAGTATACTATCTATCTCTGACCTCATTGTTAATTATAACAGACTCTCTGATTGTTGTTCTATCTTGAAAAGTATTCATAGTATCTTGACGATCGATATAGTTGTAATACGAAAAGTGTATGTTATTAATTACCGTAATCATAATATAACGGATCAATCTTGATCCTCAATTTAGAAAGATTTGAGTACAACACAGAGAAGGGTGTGGGTGTGGGTGCGTGGATGCTCTCTGTATCCACACCCACACCCCACACCCTCAAGCGTACATTGCTACGGAAACATGATCTTCATCAGACAGCTGAACGATATCATAAAATCTCTATGACGAAAAATAACCCATTCTCAGATGCGATCATTCCAAAATAACACAATAAACAAAATGCAGTGAATAAAAAGAGTGCATCGATTAACAACAACTATTTGCATCATTGTGCGGGGTCCTCCTACGCGAAACAATTTCGAAAAAGGCACCCTTCGATTTAGCGTGAGACTCTACAACAAAGTCAGCTGGATTCAGACTCAACTCAAACAGTATTTCGACTACAAGCAGGAATTTTTGGCCGACAGCTGCCTTCAAAAGTGGTACCATTCGATTCAGAATCAGATTCTGCACCTAAGTCAAGTGGTTCCAGAAATAACCCAAGAAATATAGCGAATCCGGACAGCAAAAACCTCGGAATCTGCCCCAAAAAAACAGTATTTTGGGGAAAAGGGGGTATTTTTGGCCGGCAACTGTCCTCAAAAGTGGTACCATACGATTCAGAATAAAATTCTGCGCCTAACCCAAGTGATTTCAGAAATAACCCAAGTAATATAGCGAATCCGGACAGTAGAAACCTCGAAATCCGGTCCAAAAAAACAGTATTTTGGGGAAACAGGGTGGTTTTGACCGATAACCATCCTTGAAAATAGCACCATTCGTTTCAGAATAAAATTCTGCGCCTAACCCAAGCGGTTTTAGAAATAACCCAACTAAAATAGCGAATCCGGATAAAAAATGCCGAATATGGTGCTAACCTTACCGACGTGACAGATAAGAAGAATCTTTAAGTCGAGTCCTTCAGAATACTGACGAATAGTCTTTTCCTGTGAAACAAACCTATTTTTTCTTTGAAATTAATTCTTTTTCTCTTTAAAAAATTTGAAAGAGAAAGGGAATTAATTTCAAGGAAAAAAGTAAGTTAGTTACAAAGAGAAAATGGATTATTTTCTCTTTGAAATTAATTTATTTTCGTCAGCTGTATATGAATCTCTCAATGAAACAACAAGTTTTTTTTTTTGTAGAAATATTAACAGACACTGTTTTGCATTAGAGAAAGCACCTGGTTCGCTTGTACAAAGCTCATTTCGCCTATCAAAATATGAAAATTTCTACTTGTTCGAAAAATTTCCAGGGAGAAAGCTAAATAAGAAGAAAAATTTTGCGGAGGGAAATCCTCCGGCTCCCCCCGCTAATCGTACGCCCTGCCCACCCACCCACATCTACCCACATCCACATCCACACTCACGCCCACACCCACACCCACACCTACACCCTCTTAATTGACAAATTAAGTAAACTTCTCTGTGGAACATTAAATGAATAGTCTTTTAACGAAAATAAAAGAGTGTGATCTAATACAATAAGAAAAAAATATATTCAAAATATGAAATGCTCTTCATCTTTGTGACCCATGGATTTATTGGTCTCTTGAGTCTTCAAAGATTTAAATACAAGCGAGAATGAAACTAATTTCGTTCTTCTTGAATAATGTTGTTGCATACGTAAATAAAAACCCTTACCCTTTCATTCACAAAACATGACTAGGGTGTAAGTGTGAATGAAGGAAAAATCCACGTGTATATCCTGAAATTGTTTTTTAATGTTTCTGTGTTAGATCTGATCTTCTTAGGTTTTTTCTTTACTTCAGCTTCACATATCATCAGCTCGTGTCAAAGCTCTCTGAACAAAGTATGAAGGTTACTTTTAAGATGGTTCAACTATTAACTGTATTCAAAATACGAATGACATATATTAATACAAGAGTTCTAGGTAAACAATACAGAATAAAATCGTTTTTGTTCGTCATATTTGTATTATCTGTAATCGATTACCAACTTCAGCTGTAAATTCGCACAAAAGCCTCGATTTCTTGTCGACAAATCGGACCATTTCAAAGTGAATGATCACAAAGAACGCATGTTGCTAGATGTCCACATGGAATATATGCGAGACGTTTTTCTTCTGTTCAACAGAGTACACAAACATTCGATGATGAAGATTATTTTGTAGAATTAGTGCTTGCTATTCTTTTTGATTGATTTTCGATCATTACAGTTGTTGATTTCGATTCGATTATTTGTTTTGTATTCGACTGATTGGATGAAAATGATTCGTCCGACTTTGATACGGACGATGATGAATCTAATTGCTGTTTCTCATGAATATTATTCATTGCAATACTAGATACTACGATATTTTCTTTCTTTTCATTGATGCGATCTATTTGCTTTTGAAGAATTACGCAAGCAATCCATAAATCACGACCAGTAGCAAAGTCTTTTTCCAAAAACAGAGAATAAGCATAGAAATGTCATGAGAAGAATTCACAAAAAAAAAATACAGAATACACAAAAATTTTTTCGCATATGTTTTTACATTTGATAAGAAAAATTATTCATAGGTTTTTATTTCATTTTTCTGACAATGATGAACAATTTAGAAAACTAATATAAACATTCATAATTAATAATTGAAGTGTAAGTATTTTAATAGAGATTAAACATCAGTTTTTTTTGACAGACATGACAAATCATTTTATCAAAATCATTGAATAAAAAATTCTAATATCTACGTAGAAATATCTAATTTTTTTTCAATAATTTCAATTAAATATTCGTAGTGATCGGATAATACGTTCATTATATTTATTAATATGCAATATAATTAATAGTTTTCTATTTCATCTTTGTACTAAGATAAACAATGTGTATTCAACAAAAAATTAATTGATTTTTATCATAGATAATTTTAATAATCTATTTTTCAAATATGATAAATCATTTGAGTCACAATCTTCCCATGTTAATTCAACAATATTGGAAAATATCTGACAAAATTGTTCTATGCGATTTAAGTTACTGAATATATATTGACTATATCCAGATATATATAATTTTCGAATCATTTTGTTTAAATATTTCTGTAAATCATTATTATTCAATAATGATTGTAAAATATGTGGGGCAATTTTGAGAGAAGATAAATTTGATGCTTCTTTTAAAATTTCCAATAATATAAATGACATTTCCATATGATGATCATTTGAAATACCTAAGTGTTTTATATTAGATAAATTAACAATCGTTCTCAAAGATTCGATATATTCTCTCAATATACTATCTTCATTCTTGTTCCACGTGTATGTTGAAGAGCGTAATGTTAATAAAACCACGTTTGAAAAGCGAAAGCGATGTGAAAATGTTTTTGTTAACACTTGATCATCTATGATTAAATCTGTTACATTATCGAATGTATTGAACTGATTGACTAGTTTATTTGAATATCTTATCGAATCGATTGTTAATATATATGTATTTAATATATAAGGTATTGTATAAATCTCTGCTGAATAATCATGTAAGATATATTCTACTAACCAATGATGTTCTTCTTGCCAAAATTTGGTGTAAAATTGTTCGAACTTATCAAAAATATTATAATCATCTTTTCGATGAGAAATTTTAAATTTAAATTGAAAAGAAGTTAATTGAAAAAGTGAAGATATAATCAATTCTTCCCAACGATAAGCATCAATCATTTCTCTTTCATAATCAATAGATATAATCAAACTTTTTAAATTTGGTGTATGTTTTATGAACATCTGAAAATCTTCAAATTTACATCGAAATTCAATCATAATTAATTGTTTTAAATGAACGCATTGATAATCTTTGAATTCTATTGAATTATTCCAAAATTTTTTACGTTGAGAAATATTTTGACAATTAAGATATTTTAGCATCGGTACAGTTTTTAATATTTTGTGTAGTGAATCTAAATAGCATTTTGGCATTGTTAAATTTGTAATTGATGAAATTTGATCAATAAGTTCTAAATGCTGATATGAGTCTGTTACTGATAATATTCGTAATTTAGACACTGGACACTTAATTAGAATATTTGTAATTGAATTTTTCGGTTGAATCAAATGCAAAACGGACAGTTGAGATCTTAATGGTAAGATTATATTCAATTTTTCTACTTGATCTTCTTCTATACTAGTCAAAGTGAGAGATTGAAGTTCAGGAAATTCATCGAATGAAAATTGTGAAATAAAAGTATTGATTTGACTATATAAATCTGTATTTGATAAATGTAATGAATAAATGTGTATTTTCACATCAGAATTTAATAAAATTTTCTTACAAAATTGATTAAATATCGTTCTACTGACATGTTCAAAATGGAGATACAATCGAATATTTCGAATAAGTGTGTAAAAACGATAATTTAATTGATCAAATGAATGAAAAATATCCAAAGCATTGAGATATTCAAAACATTCGACCAAAATTTCATTTGGTAATAATTCAAATTTCATTATAGATATACTTGATCGATATGTTCTAGTGTAAATGAAATATGTATCAGTAATTACTGCAATATATATTTTTTTGACTCATATAATAAAAAAAACGTCGTATTGCATTGTAGAAAGAAATTACAACATAGAAATAAGAAATGATTCATCATTAATTTCGCTTTTTTTTCAGAAGACATAAACATAATCTTTTCTTTTTTACATTTACATTATTAGGTTTTATATAGCGTGAAAAACAATTGGAACTGTATCTTTGTGTTTTGATAAAGAAATTGATAAATGATTCATTAGTTAAAGTTTCTTATGTCAAAACTGAATAATCAAAACTTTTCATGGTTAGATTTCATCGTGAATTTTTCATATCTGAAAGAAATAGAATTTATTTCTATCAATAATCAAACATTCGACAAGCTTTTCCATGAGTTTTTCGGGCAAATTTCAGGAGAATGAAAGTTGTGGTTACTGTTTAAGGGAACAACTCCTTTCCCAATCCGAAATTTTCAGATCTTTCGTTTTTCATTTTTTGTTATTAGTATATAGATTCAAATGCTCTCTATCCATTCAGCACTCTTTGAGAACTGAAAACCCATATCTTATATATGAAAAAACTCGAAAAAAATGACAAAATATGCTGAAAAAAAAATCAAAAAACTCGATTTTCTTTGCCTTTTCCTCAAAAGTTGGTTTTTCAGCAAAAAAATGAAGTTCTCCCTCTTTTCTCTTACACAGTATGGCCTATTCGGTTGGAACTTTTTTTATAGATAGTTCGATCAAATTTGGATGCGCGTTTCTTTTTTTTCTTTGAAAAATCTTGTTCCTAGTGAATTTTCGTAGGTACCACAAAATTAGCACTATAAGAAAAAGGAACACGTTTTTTGACAGGGGTTCCAGTATTTTTGTTCTGTTGAGCATCAGGAAAGATATTTTTCCAAAAAAATAAAAACACGCACCACAATTCGTTATTAGTTGTTACAGAGAAAGGTGCAGCCCTAAAAACTGATGTATGGTTTTTGCGGAGGAGGAGGTAACTTGAGGTCGTTTTTGTCCCTTGGGCCCTAAATATCTTTGGGAAGAAAGCATTCCGAATCTCAAGTCTATGATAACTTTTGTTCTATTCATCGAGATCTATCTAAATAGAAGAGAATGAAAGAAAAAAACATATGCAATTCAAATCTATTGTTTCTTGTTGTTGTTTTGGATAACATGATTCTGTAAACCTTGATATAGTATGAACAAAAAAGTACTTTTTGTTCAAGTTCGTATTTGTTTAAAATAACAATAAAAATCTTGATGAATTCTGTGTAACGTGTGATGCAAAAGTAATGACATAAATGTCGATCCGCGTTTCTCCTCAATAGAAAGAATGAAGAAAGAAAGTGGAATAAACATTTTTTTATTAGTTGATAGAAATTTTTTTTTTCTCTTTCTAATTGTATATGATTTGTTTTTTTTCACGTATTCATAATCAAAACAACATGAGAAAAAGAGTGAAAACACTTGTAAAACAAATTAGTGATTTTTTATTGATTTAACAGAGAAATTTTATAAATTAATACTTAGTTGTTTTATAAAACAAGTACTGATGAAACGAGGATGCGTAATACAATTACCAAATATTTTATATATTAATAAGCGAAATTGTCAACAAAAAAAAATATTTTCTTTCATCATTTTTCTATTGAAGAGAAATATGAATTGACATTAATGCCATTACTTTTGTATCACATGTTAGTTAGATTCAGATTGGAATTTAGATGTCTTTGTTTTTTTTAAATTAAGATTATCTCGTTATTGACTCTATGAAGAAACTTGCCGAAAAGTTTGACATTTCTATGAAATTTAAAAACAAGCGCCAAACATGACTGAAAATCACAATATTTATTGAGAAGTTCATGGGTAACTAACATCACGTCTCGCACCAACATCCACATGACTACAGAGGTAGGAGGCAATCTTAGGCATAGCAGCTAGTGAGCAGAAAACGAACAGAACACTAAACGCAGTAAACAATTATAAATTTATCGTTCTCTGTTCTTGTCATTTTTTTCTCCGTCATTGCCTCATTCGTTTAGTCACCATGGATTCAACCAAAGGACAAGTAGGAACATTGGTAACGACTCTTATATTCATTTCTCTATTCACACATTCACATTACAGTTACAGAAGTAACAATCATACAAAATTTTATAGTAACTATGGCGTACAAGTTGTCTCCAACTCGTGTAGAATGGATGTGGAAATCTAATGAAGATCCTTGGAATTCTACACAAAAAGAAGACTGGCGTTCCTATTCTGATGTTGAAACGGCTATCATTGAAGAAGCATATCAAAAGAAATTGTCAGAAGCTCTAATCGATGATTATCACATAAATTTTAAAAATTCTGTTCAAATATCAAATTCAAATGAACGCAATCAACGACCTGTCAAACGTATTGAAAGAGGCAGATCGACATTCGAGCCGAGACTCAGAGAAGCAAGATTCATGCCCAGTCCTATTCATCCTTCGACACCTTTTGCCGAACAGAAATTTTTTTTGGGTTTTATTGGGGTAATTTTCGAAATGTTTGACGTTAATGACAGCAATGCCCTAGCAGAACCAGCTAATCGTCGACTGATGATTAAGAAGGCAGCCGAAGGTATCATAACCGAAGGTAAGCTTCTGAGTAAGCAGAAAGAAGCGGAATGGATGGCTCAACAACTTCTAAACGTCATAGATGGAACTGATCAACAAGTCTGGGAATGCTGTGCTCATCTCTATACGATGGAATCGTTTTTATATCAAAAAATGAATGAATATATGAGACTTTGTGGCGATGAAAAGAATAAAGCCCTTTGGAAAAGTAAAGTACACACGTTTGGGCCTTTCGGTTATCTCCTTCAGATGTTGACATATTCGAAAAACTATAACAAATTTTACGTTTATCGAGGAGCTAATTTATCCGATGATTTAATCGAAAAATTTCGCCAGAACATTGGTGCATATCTCATGTTTCCAGCGTTTACATCAACAAGCCGAAATCGAGCGAAAGCTGAACAATTTGGTAATGTTCTTTTCATCATTCATACTAGTTCACTGAGTGGAAACAATGTAGCATCATTCTCAGATTATCCTGATGAAGAAGAAACGCTACTTAACGCCGATTTTAACTTCTACATACGATCTTGTACATTTGATACGACAAAGAACAAATGGATTATAAACATTTCCTCTTGGGAAGATGATTAAGTAGTGACTTTGAAACGAAATATCATTATTCCAGAAAGAATTAGAACATCATTCCTTTTCATTGAATCCTCATTTAAAAAAAATAAAAGCCTATATAAACATTAAACACAGAATACGCGCATCCAGACACGCTTAAAAACCCATATGCACTGTGTTTGGACATCATTTGGTTTGGAATCGCGTCTAAATGCCACTGATTGCTGCAATCTAGATGCAAACGTAATGCACTTCTGACACGGTTAGATACAAAAAATATTGAAGGAGGAATATAGTTGAGACGAGAAAAGGTAAAGTATAAACGATATATGTGTGCTACTCGTCATTTTAAGAGTCAAGCACTCATTCATGCTATGTATTGCCTTCAATAACATCTATAGATTCACAAGTTTTGGAGTTACACATTGTTTGATAAACAGATATAAAGACGCCTACCACACATTTCTTGGATATGTATGAATAGTGAATTATGTATTAAAATTTCTGAAGATTGTCTATTTGTTGGTTTCAAAGACCGAAACGAGTACAAAAAATTGAGACGCGACTCGAGTTGTAGGAGTACCGACTCAAAAAGTACCTGTTGACTTCCGTCCTTCAATATATAAAGTCAGCCAATGTTGACGAGTATAGATAGAAAAAGAAAACATCAAAATGTAGATTTTCAATTTGTTTCGACCCGAACAACGTGCCGCAAGTCTCAATAGTTTTTCAGGATTGTCTTGCATAATAAAGTCTAGCAAGCGAGTGATGTAAGCTAGACATGTTTAGAGAAAATGAACGTTAGTGAGGTCTAGTTTTTTTTTTCTCAGACAATAACCACAAGACAATTAGTCGATCTTGATTCATAATATCAACACAATGATTCAAGCTATCAATGGATTATTTTTTTTGCATCAACTCTTAGTGAAATAGATTATACTTCATACTGAAAATGTTGAACAAACACGACTTTGGGTGTGAGTGTGAGTGGGTATGGGTGTGGGTGTGGGCGTGGGTATGGGTGTATGTGTGAATAAGCAGACACCCACACCCTATATGAAATTTCGAGTCAGAGCTAAGAATTAGTTAAAGTAAGTAAGAATCTTATCAGAGTGGATGTCCATTTTGGTCAACTTCAATATATTGATCAATAAAGCCGCTTTGATCGTTTCTTTTACGAGACACTGAACAGTTTTTCATTTATTAATAGAACATTCAAATTAGATGACAAATGATATTTAAATAATCACGAGAAAAAACCCAGTCTTATAAAACTTTTTTTTGTGAGCGTTACATCTAAGTTGATGTCCAGATTAGTGCAAAATATATCGATTATGACATGAAATCCCATGATAGATTGATTTTTGAATATATTGTAAAGAGCAACGAAGCGAGTTTTTTTCTGAAAATTTTCAACGTAATCTAAGGACTTTAGCTGTTTGTACATTCTTTTTCCACAGAAGTGGCTTGTGCATTTTGCTTTTATTCACTTTCGACTTCTAATATGTTCAGAAAAAATTATTAGTAAAGAATTTTGTTTACTATACAAACTATGAGATGAGCGTAGATCTCAGTGAGAATGGAGAGGAAACTCTTTTTCATTCCATCTGTATTCTTTCAAATATTCATCCAAAAATATAGCCAGGATTTACTAAGAGTGCAGGCACACTGAAATCCTGAAATATGTGACAGTGTTGCATTATAGCACGTAATATTAGTTTACATCGTCGTGATATCGAGCTATAGCAGAGTGCTAATAATGGGCGATAATACAATCCCAATAATAGCAATATGAAATCCTCATTCAACTGCTATCGATAACATCGATTGTCTTTAGAAATAACTGCACGATTCTTTCCTTCTTTTTCTTTTGAAATAGAACTCACAATTTCTTATTTCTTTATGTTAGTTAAAAATCAAAATAAAATGAGATTAGTTATACGTGCAGTTTTCATTTCAATCGAGCAAATGATTTGTCAAGTATTATTTTTTTTTTGACATGTTGGTTCATATCGAAATATGAAGTTCTTGCATTAAATCTTTGCATATTATTATCAATGATAATATGCGAGTCGGTCACCTGTTTGACTATCAGTTGTAGAAATGAAATCATTTATGATTGTTGTTGATTGGTATTTTTTTTCTACATGATTAAGAATACAACATGTGTACTCAAATCGAATGTTGTCGTCGACCTCAAACGTTTACAAATCAATTTCAAAAATGTCACCAGATCAGAGATCGACACGTTCTATATATATTTGCAAAGGTATTTTTAGATCGATATAAGCATTGATTATTTGGATCAGTAGCCTTTTAAGAATTACAATCTATACGATTGGTAATTTCAATGTTGGTGAGATATTATTTTTATCAAAAGTTTGAGCAACAAATTTTGTTTTACCTTGATCATCGAATATTGCTTTACGTAGTTCTACTTTGACATGCTTACGTAGTACAACATCAAATGCTACTTCTTCTATCAACTTATACAAAGCAATTATGTGAATGAGTAGAATTGTTGAAAATGGTGATCGCTGAAAAAACATTCTCATTGAGATATGCACTAGTGTTCATATGCTCTTCAACTTATACTGATATCCGATAAATCGCATAGATATGTGAACACATTATCCAATAAACCTATACAATGAACAATGCCATAGTGATTCATTAGAACAAATAACCTTTTGAATTTTGCTTGTTCAACTGTAGATAATGATATTTGAGGAATTTGTCGTTAAATGTTGGTTATAAGGGATTTATTATCTTTAAACAACTTAGACTGATAGTTGAGCATGGGTATGTTGTCTGTAACAAATAAACAAAGACTTCTAACAAGGGTGGATGTGGATGTGCATGTGGGCGTGGATGGAGGGTGTGGGTGTGCATATGGGTGTGGATGGATGCGTGAGGGGTGTGATATAAGAGAAGACTAACACCACACCCACCCTAGTTTTGGAATAACGTGGAATGGTTTTAATCCTTCTCTATGACAGTAATTATTGATGGTCCTTGAAGTGACATATTCTTTTTTGCTTTTCTGCAATATCCTTTGCCACGACAGAACAACTTTTTCTTTGTTGACCATTTGCTTTACGAATGATATCTTGACTACCTTGTGATAATTTGAGCTTAGGGCTAGTCTTTGAATAATCAGTAAAGCATTGATCATATGATTCTCCCCACCATTCTGTGATCAATCGAATTGTGCGGTGAATTTTGTCCGCCATCCATTGTCTGTTTACAAATGTTACACCAGTATCACGAGCTTCACGAAAAGCAAGGCACCTTATTCTGTCAATCATTTTTTATTGTTCGGTATCATAAGCACCAGCTATTTTTAAGCGATGAAACTTCTTTGATTACACAACAGGGCGGAGTTTTTAATGCAATACATCGGTTTAAAAATGACTTTATATATTGCTCCACAAATTACCTCAATCTCTCTTCCATTATTTTCTAACAGAACGAAAACAAAAAAATTAATAAGTGCTTCCACGAGGAGCAAACAGGAGAACGTAAAATGATTATCCTATTATTCTGAATCATAGTGACGTCTTGTTTTCATTAGAACAATGGTTTGTTTTAATTTTTATAAAGAAGGCTCCTGTTTTTTCTTGCCTTACAACTCGTTTAAACAGATCATGTAGCCATTGTGTTCTAAGAAATTCTAAAACTTTATAGAGTTCCATACATGAAAATCCTTCAAATTTTGACAATTTAGTAGCAATAAACTCGATTTTTCACGGGCTTTCATTCCGTATAAAATTCATCATGTTTCCTGATTGGATTTATAACAGTACCCCTGCCACTGGAATAATATCATTTCCAACCCTGTACATATTATAGATACAAATCATGAGAGAAATATGGTTGCTATAATTACTGTCAATATAATTCTTTTAAATCAATAGTTAGAAAGTAGACCACAAATCATCATTATCATGAGCAAAATAGATATGCGGAAACTTGAACCATTTAGTCGTCCGTCTGGTGTTTGTGTAATATTGTACGTGAACAAAATTTGTTTAACAGCTTTTAATGTCGGACGTCCATTACATAAACTTCGATTACATCGAACATCAAATGTAGCATCATTTTTGTCTTGATACATACGTATAGATATCTCGCGTATGAATGAGTCACTTGTGCATGAAGCAGATATTTTATTGTTGGTTATTTTGTTCGCCAAAATACACGAGCCATAATTTCCGAATATAGTACATTCCTGTACTTTTTCATTTGAATCGTAACAATTTAGTTTAGGATTACTTGCTGAAAGAGGTGGGCCTATCATTAAAGGTTCAAGTTCAGCCTTAATCCTACGAAAATCAAACCGTCGTTGGGACATGTCAATTATCACATTTGTTGCCAAATCTCGAGCACAATCATCTTTATCTTTACATGCAATATCGACAAAGTAAGACAAGTGAACTACACCAGGCAAATCTAATTGCAAATTAGCACGACGTTGATTATTTGAATTAAAGATAGTAGTTTGTGGATTGGCATTGCGATGAAAAAAATAATCTTCATGATCATATGTAAATGAAAGTGTTCCCTCACATTTCCCAGCTAATACAATTTGATTACATGTGTCAGGGATCGTGAATGGTTCTGTAATGTTATACTTAAATGAACAGTTTGTAGTGCATCGAAGAGCGTCACATGCCAAAAAAATACGAGAAAACCACAGATAAATGCTTGATAGAGTAACATCATAAAAATAACGACGAAGTTCTGTTGATTTTTTAGATATGGACAGCTTTTATTTATATATCGAATATATCTCTTTTTCTCTTCAAATATTTTGTGTTGTCAAGCAAATATTTATTGTTGTGATAAAAAGTGATATGACAACGTTGTGTTTCTTTATATGCGTAATCATAGACGTCAGCAAGCCCGTATGCTATGAAATAACTCCGATTGGATAAAAAGAGAAAACCAATCTTCAAACAAGTTATTCTCTCTCCTCAGTGAATGATTATAAGAATCGAAAATTGCTGGCTGACTGGATCAAAACTATTTAGATGTCACTGTACGCTGTCTCGTTTGTAACTACTTAATCTATAGAATTGACTATATCTTGATGCATGTCTTTCAATTTAAGTAAAGTATATAGACTGACAAATGAAAAGAACTTCATCGCATAATTCGTAAAATAAGTCAAAAATTTTGGCATTACAGCAGTGAAAATCCATTCACACATACTAGGGTGTGGGTGTGGGTGTGGGTGGCTGAGGATCAGGTACACGCCCATATTCACACCCACCCACAACCACACGCAAACCCACACGCCGCATCCACACAAACACCCATACCCCACACGCACACCCTCATTAGATAGAGGGTATTTAAATCCTTATACCAAACACAAAAACTAAAAAACTAAAAATTTCGGGTCGGGAAAGGGATCCCTTAAGTGGATTTATAACAACAGAAATGGATGAACCCTCAATAGGGAAAAAAAAGCAAAAGATTAAGATAATATATATATGTATATAATATTATTTTTAATGGTTTTGGAAATGTTTATATTTCCTGAGTAACACTGATGAATCCATGTATACAGTTAATTCAACTAATGTCCTTTTCAAAAAAGAAGTCCGATGGCTATTTTTCAAATAACTCGGAAATGCTTCGTACTATCGAGTTCAGGTTTTCGGCATTCGAAAGAAGCTTTCTTACTGCATCGATCCATATATAATTGTTTAAGTTCGGTTCATAATCAAGTATTCATCCATAGTCATCTTTAAAGAGAAGACTGTAACTCTATCAAGATGCGACGAGTTATAGATTTTGTGGAGTACACTAGAGCCACTGATTAACAATCCACAAATCTACAAAAGGCCGAAATTTTAACCACGATTCGTTCAAAAGTTATTAGCTTAATACTGTGAGCATCTCACAGAGTTTTTGTCATTTTCACCTAATGGAGAACATTTTTAAAATTACCGTTGGAGGTGTTTTCGATCATTATGAATCGATTGGCGGTGTTTATTTTGCGAGTGTGGGTGTTGTCATAGAGAGAACACACACCCATACCTTATATCCCCGCTTATACCTCACACCATACATTCACACTCACCCACACTAGACGTCGGCGTGACGAATAATTATTAGTCACGGTCACGATAAGTTCGATCATGTCACAGCGGTCGCGCCAATATCTAGTCACGTCATGTCAAAACTTTTCCTACTATTTCGACCATCGCACGCGACATCTTTGCTGTTCCTGCATCAAACATCATGATAGAGAGACTATTTTCTAGTTCAAAAAATACGATAACATATAAACGAACAATATTAGGTATGGACAAAATTGATAAAATAATGTTTTTGAGAAAAAAATCTTCATGTTCTTAAAACTTTAATTGACCAAAATCTAAATGAAAATAAACAAACTCAAGAGAAACGGGAAAATGCTCAATCATCAAGTAAATCATCTGATAAAAGCATAAAGAAGTCGAAAGTCAATGAAAATGACATGATTATTATTCAAGAAAAAGAAAATATTTTTTAGTAGTTCATGTTTTTCTAAAATATTTCTATGTAAACTCTTTAAAATATATTTATAGTGTATATATAATTACTGCTATTGTGGGTCTATATTGTATTGGTTATATTTCTTTGTTTTGAATTAGTACAATTCAATAAAGATGTCGATACATTTTGAAAGGATAATAAACGTAAAATATTTAATTCTCTGATTTAAATTATAAAACAGCCGTTTTATGGCTATATTAAAAATTTATCGTGACTGGTCATAACCAGAACCTGGTCACGGTCACAACCGTGACCATGATCATAAGTCATGACGGTCACGCCGGTGTCTAATCCACACTCACACAGTCACTTTTTCAGAAGACATTCATCTGTGTTTTCATACCAATACTATGACTCAAGTCTTCAAGCAAAATCTTTCAATTTATTCATTATTGCTACATATCGTCATTATGACACTTACGGATATCGTTGAAAAATTTGACGAAAAATCAATGATCGATAAGTGTGAAATCAGCAATTCAAATTAGATTTCTCTCAAAAATAATTAGTCATAACATCTAATCAACGCAAAACTTTGCTAGAATTTTCTAAGAAATACGAGTTGATGCTGGTCGAATAATATACGTTAATGATGTCAAAGAATTTCTTTTGTAGTGTTAGTGGCTAATTCTGTTTGCAGAGGTGATTCTGCTTCTTCAGCTGTCATCGGTGCCTTTGCTCCAGTATCAATTGATGAAAATCCATAATGACAAATAATAAGTGTCGTCAAGGAGACTATCATCATGGAGATGAGTGTCAACAGCGACACACGAAATGAGAAATAATTTAATAGTAGAAAACCAAGAGCTGATGAGCCTGCGTGAAATATTTTGAAGTTGGCGAAAGCATCGGAAGGTCGCATTTGTCCAAAGAACGTGCCTAATATAGCACCTAACTCTATGCTCAAAATGGCATTGCTCATGCCGACTCCAGTGGCTAGTGCAAGAAATATGTAAATATTTTGTTGATCTAGAGGTGGTTTCCAGATAGTAAGGAGAAGTGCATAGAGAGCAGTCGGTAGTAGTAAACTCCAAATACAAACAGGCAAACGACGACAAAGTCGATCACTAAGCTTTCCAAATGCTATGGCACGAATTGTATTTACAATATTTGCTACCGCGAAGACAAAATATTTACCAGTCTTGTCCTTAATTAATGGTGGTAGGCCAGCGTAGAGAAACGATTGTTGGACGCCATAATAGACCATTGTTGGCACCAGAAACAGAAAATAAGCATCCTTTAGCAGCGATAAGCTGGAGATTATTGAGTTTTGTTTTTGTTTTAAAGAGAAAAATGAACGCACATTGGTTATCAAAAAGATTTTCATTTCTATCAGAGCTGTTTTCCAGCAAAAGAATCATTTACGGAAGAAGGTTCAGGTATTTTAGTCAGATCGTGTTGAGTTCTAGAAGATTTGTGACGAACTCTTCTCAATGTTTCATTTAGACGAAAACCGAGCATCCATTCTATACCTGTTTTTGGTGGCATATGTACAGGTCGCAGTAGGCATAAAGTAATCGTTCCAAAAGCACAAATGATAGTCATAATAGAGAAAATGATCCATTCACGCAATTGAAGATAGAACAGTAGAGATGTCAGTAGAGTTCGTAGTGCTTGACTAAACTGAAACACCCCAAAAAAAATTCCGTTCATAAAACCAAGCGTTGATGAAGGCACGAGTTGATTGCAAGCTTCATGTTCATTAGTTGCTAGTGTCAGATACGCACCTTGAGCCGTCCATAGGGTCGCTGCACCGATACCCAGAGTAAAGCCAACAACGTATAGTATTCACTTGATATATACGATGTTACAAGCAGCAAAAGCTACGTAGACAGAACTAGTTAGGACAAGTGACAAGCGAATACCTAACACTTGCACTAAATAGGACGATAAAATCAAGCTCGACACACAGAAACTTATGTAGAGTAGAAATAAGGCAATGGCACCGGCACTGGGATCTGCAGATGATATTTGAAACATTTGTACCACGAAAAAAGACATGAAAATGAGTAGAAAAGAGAAACTCCAATGAACAATTTTGAAAATATTCGATCGATTCATGTTTGCGCAAAGCAGGTGTTGTTTTTTTTGTCATGAGACTGTTTTATTAAAAATCATCTAATCACCACAAGATATATGCTTTGTTGATTCTTGTCACCGATTAATACGATTGAGGTTGACAAAACCACGTATTGCCGCTGTTCTTTTTCTTGAATACTCCCTAAATCTTATCAGTTACAATGAAAGTAATGACGAGTTATCAATATCAACAACGTGGAGACATTTTCACTTTCTTTTAACTTTCAGACATAAAAGAAAAGTTTTTTTAAACTTTTCTTTCGAAAAAGAAAGAAAGACAACAATGAAACGTTTTTGTTAGAAATTAATAGTAACTGTATTATCGATTATACTTGGAATAAAACAGTAATTATAATAACAATATCTCTAATGGATTCTATACTTTCTTTTATTTTTGCAAAGTTTTCTCTTTACTCTAAGTTATCTTCCTAGTCTCGGTGTTTTATATCTATATTCTTTCTTATAAAAATAAATATTTAGCTTTATTCTAGTACAAACCTCGTATAAGTTATCGATGTTTTCCAATGAAACATTTGGTTTCAAATGAAGAATTTCCTTTTCTGTTTCTATCCAGTGTTTCATATAAATTTCATTCAATTTCGAAATAATTAAAGAATTTTCTAAAGGTTTAAATGAGATTTTATATGATCATATGTGGTCTGTATATTATACAACCAGTCTGCCTATTGTATTTTCTCTTACTGTCAAGAAAATAAATCTATAGAGATAGAAAGTTAAGACATAGACGAGTTACTAGTGACCTTTCAAAAGAGATTCGAAGTGCCAAATGATACTGTCTAGTGATTTTCAAAACTCGAAAGTAAGTGTCAATGGATATCAACCGATGCCAAATTCAAAGATTTGGAATACGACTTAATTAATTTTCTAGTGGAACGTTCGAAAAACTGCCTTGCACATTAGAGACAAGTTAACATCTTTCACTATCACTCATCTGTCTAATACTCCATAACTGCTTCACAAAGTCGCAGAAATTTCTTAGACCAGCTACATTGTTAGCTCTCGTTTTGGGGATTATGTAGCAATGGTAGAACTAATATTTAGTCTGCCAAAAATGGAGAGCTAAACATGTTTTAATAATCGACTTTGCCGTCGTTTCATATATAGAATATATTGAGTATCGAGTGATCGATACGATAGAACATCAACAACTGCGCAATAACGAAAGACAAAAAGATAATCACGAGATGAATCATAGTTGAGAGATTACGTAACAAATCAAATTAGAGATTCAAAAAATAGATAACATAAGATAAACGTTTAGTGTCAGTAAGCACCATCTACTGACGCTAACATACATACTGATCAAATATTTCGTTCTCATTTCTTTTTTTCCAAGAGTAGATGACTGATATTCGAATATAATAATACCATGTTTTAGGTTTTATTGCTTCGTATTGAAGAAGAAGCGATCATGTTCGACCTTAGCGGCTTTTTCCGCTTGAAATCAGCATTTTTGTTACCGATTGAATATTTGTTCAACCCTCGTACTCAGTCGTTCGGCTCAAAACTTTGTTGAAAAACTTGCTAACACAAATGAATTTTATCATAGTGGAACTCAAGGTGTTGGTGAAAATCTCTGCATGACAACTGGTTCAAATAGTATCAAAATTAATGGTAGCCCATTTTCAAATCATCCATTCGTATTTTTAAGATTTTTTATGATTATTTCGATCATCATATCGTGCAACGACAAATCTCGCTTCTAATTTTCTTAATAGTTCCAATAAAATGACAATACATTCATATATTGAATTTCGAAAAAGTGACATTGAACCCGAATTATTGATCATAATACAGCAACAAATATCATGTTGTTCAGCTGTTATATTTATTAATGACTCATATGCTGCTCGAAATTCAACTAGAATCGTATTGATCATTTGAAAAATTGCTTTCGATTTGACCAGATTTGATATTTTCATCGAGTTTAGATCGTTGATTAAGTATTCTAGCGGGGAATGTTTACGGGACACCCACTTTTTTTTTATATAAATCAATTAAATTCATTTTTTTTTCATGTGTTCTTCAAGAGTTGTTTTAATTAGATCAATGTTAATACTGTGATCATCAGGAATTCCACTACTCATATCGCATGAAGTATCATCGGAGTTGTTGATCAACATTAAATCTGATGTTCATATTTGTGATGTCAATTGTAGAACACAATTAGAAACATTTGCAATACGATTTTTATCTTTGTTTTTCATTAAAACCTGTGTTTTAGCTACTTTGAATAAATTATTCGTTTGATTTGCATTTCCATTTGTCATCGCGTTTGCTCATTATTATTGATCATGTAAAATAAGATATACATTGACCATTTTAGTAGTTGTATTAGCTTTGTAAATAATCAAACTTATCTTAGCACGATATTTGACATATTCTTCGATAGCATTAGTACATTTTTGTATTATTTATTTAGAATAAGAAGAAGATGTTATAATAATTTCTCTTGTTTCTGTTACTGTAGATGCACTAATGGGCAACGATGAACTGTTTGAATTCGTTTGAGAATGATTGTTAAATTGTAACAGAATTCGTTTGATTGAATATGAATTCAGTTCTGTTTGCTATCATTTGGTAATGAGACAATGAATATAGAATAGTCATTAAATCATTACTACATTGTGGGGTGTGGGTGTGGATCTTCTCTTCAGCTTTCAGCACATCCACATGGACACCCACACCCACACCCCAGTGTAACACTATTCCACCCAGTTGGCAAAGCATTGTATAAATATTTTAGTAATTATCAGCGAAATAAGACAGAGTGTGTATACACTAAGATCAATACCCTATTACTAATATAGTTATAAATAAATACTAAAATAATTCCAAGACATCAGTATCTATAATTAGCGCATCTTCTTCTAAACACATACGAATGAAGACTCTAGTAATCCCTTATGTGCTCCATACATTAACATATCAAACAGCAGAACATTACGCAAAAGTCATCTAACAACAGGATGATAAAAATCGTCTATAAAAAAATATACTCTACTTTACGTACACTGAAATTCCTCACGCAATTCTGTCAACCACTGCATGCTGTTGAAAATTTATATCAATAGAAAAAAAAATATATACGAACATATCAGTCATGTATCCTTAGCATTAAAACAGTCAAACCAACAACAAAGAAAACAGACGCAAGAATGCCGAATCCAAAACTTCAACACTTCGATTTCAAAACTAAGCATGAGAACAAAAGTCTCAAATATATAATATAAACTTGAACAAACAGCTGCTGATATCACTCAAATACGCAAACCTTAAAGATTAGAACATAATTTTAAATATAGACAAAAAATTCAACACGCTTATAAAAACATAACGCGGCTATTCACAGATTAAATAGCTACACAGTCAATAAATAGCTCCACTAGAAGATTAAATAGCTGAAGAAAAGTTTAAATAGTCATAGAAACACTACGTAGCTATTGATTAAAGTAAAACACTTATTCAGTAATTAAATAGCTATATAAAAAGACGAAATATCTACGCAAAAACCATAAGAGAAATATATATGAGAGAAAGTATCCCTTTTGAGAATGAGCCGCCCAGCAATTTTCAGTATTTTTCGTTGCTGGGTGCCAGAACTTAAATAGAAGTCATCATAATTTTGCGGTATTAGTGGCTGTACGAATGAGTATAGATTCCTTCTTGAATTCCACTCGTCATTCTATTAGTAACTTTCTCTATATGACAAACAAGGTAGGGAGAGGAAAAGTTACAGGAAATTACATAAAGTTGAGTTCTGGCAGTAAAAGCAAAATCTAGACTGGTACAGAGGTGATACAAGATGAGTATAACTTCTTTGGTTTTTGAAATAAACTTTCGGGATTAGGCCTTAACCGTTGGTCAACCAACGGTTTCAATACTCTTAACAAAAGAACAGAAATACATGCTCATTTATCCAAGTTCTTGGATGGAGGATTCGTGAGTGGTGTGGAATTTCTGATTATCAGTACAAAATATCAATAGTGTTTCAATACTGATACACTTTTTTATTTTATTAAATTAAAGCGTCGAACATGATATTTATCCAAATTGATGGCATACAGATTACCATAGCGATCGAAAGATAAACTGTCAACTCCGTCCCACTGCCACGTTTTACCATCAATAACAACACTGCCCTGTGTAGCTCCTTCACTCCAACGCATAATTCGATCATTGTTATCGTCAGCCACATAAAGAGTACCTGATTGATCAACAACAACTCCTCGTGGGGTGTGAAGTTGTTCAAGACTACTTCCTGATCCATGACCACCAGCAACAACAAGACCTGATTTAGCATTTTTTTCCCATTTCATTACACGATCGTTGTAAAGGTCAGTGATGTACACTGAACGATCTCGATCGACAAATACGTAGGATGGTCGATTGAGTTGATTGAGATCACTTCCCTTTCCATTGCCACCTGCAACTACTGTTCCTTCAGAATCTGCCCTTCCATATCGTCTCACCGCATGTTCACTGGAGAGACTAACATAGAGAAAGCCACTTTCATCCATGGTCAAACCCCAGCAATCAACGTGCGATATAATCGTAGTTCCACTTGTACCATTTTGACGAGGCCATCGAACCACTTTCTTATTACCACGGTCGCAGATGATGAGACTATCTGTCTCTTTGTCAACAATCATATCTGTAGGATATTCTAACTGATGAGTTCATTTCCTCTTCCATTTCCTCCAGCGACGACTTGACCAGTTGTTGCATTGACTTTCCATTTCATAATACGATGATTAAGTTCATCAGCAATCCAAAGGTTTTCTTCATCGTCCAAAAATAAACCTTCTGGACTTTTGAATTGATTCGTTCCATTACCTTCTCCATATCCTCCAGCAACAACAATACCATGTTGTTCCCAACGAGCATTCTCGGGGATATCAACAGGACTGCCACGCAATGGTGTCCATACTATTGGAAACATAAATCAAATAGACAGAAGCAAAAACAAAAGAGTCTGCTTAACTTTTATTGTCTCAAATGAATGAGAAAGGAGTTTTTAAATTCAAACAAGTCAAAGACGTAAAACACAACCAAAACAAAACTTAAACTTCTTTCGTTTTGCTTGATATTAATTTTTTTCATTGCGCCTTAGGAAGGAAAGAAAATATTTATTTTTGTTGCCTTCTGCTGAAAAGGAAATGGGTTTTCTCTTAGAAAAGAACTGAAGAATAGACAAAATCTAGTGAAGAGAAAGAAATTCATTTTTCTTTCATCTGCAATGAACCAGAGACTGATAGATATTAGTACTATTCAAAACGAAAGGTGATTAGAAGTGTGAAAACTTGAGAATGAAAATGTGAGAAGGTCAAGAAAAAGAGATACAAAACGAAGTTCTTTTTCTTTTATTGCAACAAGTGATTTTTATTGAATAAGTCTTGGAGGGAATAGAATGTTATTTTGTCGGAGGAGAAAAAGAAAATAAATTTTATAGCCTACTTATTTTTCATTTGCTAATATTTCTTTAGATAAGACAGAAAAAAGAAAACTTTCAATTACAGAATAGAAATAAATTCTATTATTTTATTAACACATTTTGAAAAGAGATTCGCAAGGAAAACTTTGAATTGTATTCTTAGTACTACTCTATTTAATTGAATGCAAAAATAAATGGAAAGAAAAACGTTTCTCTAACGCCTGACATGTAAGCATTTTACTCACCTGGTCGCTGAGTAGTAGTAATTGCTGTTGCTGTCGTGACAGTGGCATTACCTATTGTTTATAATCATAGAATCTGTACATAGACATGGTGCATAATTTTACGGTTCATATTAGAACCAAATATGGTCAAAGTTATAATGAACAATATGTATGATTTCTCACAACTGACAGGCAATTTTAGGATTTCTCGAGAATGAGGAAAATGTAATATTCAAAAACAAAGTTTTCAGTGGCGGATTTTCATGATGATAAGTAAGCGAGAAATTTTGGAATTTCTCATTATTCTGGTTTCAATACTAGCAATGATCTCTGTGATCTTCATACTTTGCTGTAATATATCTACAACTAAATATCATCCCAATAAACACTGATTTAGCAATTTCTTGCAAGTCCAAGACATTAACGAACCTTTTCAGAGACTTCAACTTCATTTTAACATTCTCTTATGAAACCGATCATCGAATAGAATTCAATATTCACTTACTTGCTCTGGGTGGACATAAATGCCGATTGAAACTTGGTACTGGATAGCAAACTGGCTTATTATGGCATAAGGGATGTTGAACACATCTGTATTCTGGATTGTAACAAGAATTATCCACAGGATCACATTCAAATAATTCCTTACAGTCGATAAATCGGTCAAGACAAAGACCTACGTTATTGGCACCAGCATCATAAAAGCAGTTACATGCACTATTTGTTGAACATCGGTCATACTGTGATATTCCGCGACAGTATTGAGATTTCACTCGAGCTATCGACAGACTAAATAGAAGGTAGAATGCAATACAAAAAGTGAGACAAATAAAATCTTTCGCATGCTTAATAGAAAAAGAAAACACTCAACCTTCGCTGGTTATGCAAATGAAAATATAGCAAAATTACCTCAATAGAATGAGTAAAAGTGAATTAGATACTATTGAAACCATCGTTTCTATTAAAACGAAATCGAGTGCTAACAATATTCGCTTTTATGTATGATGCGTATATCAGAATATTTCAATTTATAGAAATTAAATATCATTGCAAAGCTTACTTAAATGCTTTGTTTTTTTTTCTTTAGAAAAACAATCCTTGATAAAAAAAATCATATGAAAAAATGATTGGTCATATATGCTGCAAAGTAAATTCAGCTTGGAAAAAGCACTTGTATAATGATTACATTGCTATTTTCACAGTTAACATGTGAAATATATTCGACATGTACCAGTTGCTATTAGTACTTCGTATGTTTCATTGTCATCATATTCAATTTCTTATTTAAGCCTAATCAGTTTCAATTGCTGCTTTATCGTCGACTTTTCTTTGATATACCTACTAATTTGAAATCGATGCATGAGTATATTCATTATTTTCTTCTTCCAAAGCCTTACATACATACAAACCTTAGATGAGAAGAAACAATGAGAAAAGGCTTATTAAATTCGAAACAAATCGATGAAAATACACGAACTTGTTCGGCTGAACTGAGTGTGAATGTGACTGTTTGCTAGTAAAAGAAAACGAATATTCACATTTGTTTCCATCCGTGCTCCACAAAAAAAAAGTTTACGCAAAAAGATAGTTAGCGAGAATTCATCATCAAAAGGTGTGGGTGTTCATGTGATGTTTATCGAAGATATGAGCTACATTCATACCACATCTTTTTTGTAAGAATAAAAGCGTTTTCAGATAGTTGCCTTTGTTGTAATACGCTGTGCCAATGCTGTTATAGGACTGAGCCAAATCGGGATGATTCAGAAGCAGTGTCTTCTCTTGTTTTAGGTGGTTTTTCATAATATCTAAGGGCTTTCAAGTAATCACCCATGTTGTCATGCGAAAGACCAATATTGGAATAGATAGAAGCTAATGAAGAATGATCTGCTGGAAGAGTTTTTCGCTAGATGTTGAGTGATTTTCCGTACAATAAAGCTGCTTCTTGGTATTTTCCTTGATCAGATTTCAAATATCCAAATTGATGATAGATAAATGCTCTATCACTATCAGTAGAAGCATTCTTGAGTAAATCGTTGTAGAGTTTATCAGTTTGATTCAAGTGACCTACTGTGAGCATCAAGTCACCCATTCGATGTCATCCAGTAAACTCTCGAGTCTCCTCTCGTATGTATTCGGCGAGAGCACTCAGTTGTGGATCACTATCGTCGGTAAGAGTCAACTTAACTTCCGATAGACGATTATTGTTGGCTGTATGTGTAATTCCATCAACATGAAACACGGTGTGTATGGAGTATTAGAAGTCGAAATTTTGCTTTGGTCGATTGTCATGATAAAGAGAACGGCAACAATATGTTCATTTTTCTTTTAGTGCGTTTCCAACATACTACATCGTTGTTGCCTGCTTTGTAATCGTAGATAAGAAATTATTAAACCAGAGAAGCCCACCTTGAGCGCTAAGTAAATATTCAAAGTCCTGTTCGCTGAGGCCCCGACCACGATAAACGATAAATGATGTTTTAAACATACTTGACTGTTCATTGTACAATTGCTTTAGTTATTGATGCAAATTTCGGATGAAAAAGCTCATTTTGGTCGTGACTTCCATATCAAGTGACCGCAGAGCATAGTTAAGCATGCTGTACAAGAAAATATTACATGTATACCACCAGACTGACAGCTTCTGATAGTAGTGACGTTCGAAATCGTTCGGTTGAGATTCTGACATATTTTGTTTTCAACAATAAACCACTAAATGTTTTACCGCTTTTCTATCGTTTTCATCAATTTTCAATGCAATTTTCTTGAATAATACTGAGTAGGGTGTGGGTGTGGGTGTGTGGGTGTGGGTGTGGGTGTGGGTGTG
>CAJNOP010001126.1:0-20111 GCA_905250075.1 Rotaria sp. Silwood1
CAGAACGATCTGCCCTGGAATGTAAAATAGTTAATCCGTTTTCTTTGGCTGTAAATTATCTATTAATAGAAGAATAATAAACCGTTTTTACATAATGGTAAAATAAACTAGCTTCAGACATATGATAATAAACCCTATTTTCTAATTGTAGGATAATCTACGCTTATGCATAGAATAATGAGACCTTTTCTTCTATTGTCGCAGAATAATGGACCACTATACTCCTGTAAACGTAGAATAACAAGTTCTTTTTTCATCATCGTAGAATAATTTACCTCTCTGCGAGGAATAGAAGCCCTTGTGTCCACAGTGATAGAATGATCTACCTTTATATGTAAAATGATAGAACTTTCTTCAGTAATCGTAGAATAATCTACCCTTTTGTGTGGAGTAATAAACCTTTGTATCCATAATGCTAGAATGATCTACCCACAGGCATAGAAAGATGAACCTTTCTTCTGTAATCGCAGAAACATCTACATTTATGCATAGTACAGTAAACCCTTCTCTTCATAACCGTAGAATAATGTATCTTTCTACGTGGAATGATAAACCAATTTGTCCACAATGGTAGAAGGATATACCCTTAGACGTAGAATGATAAACTCTTTTATGTATAATGGTAGAGGAATCTACCCTTAGGCGTAGAATGATAAACCCTTTTATGCATAATGGTAGAATGATCTAACCTCAGACGTAGAATGATGTACCCTTGCATGTGAAATTGTAGAAGGATCTACCATTAGACGTACAACGATGAATTCTTTTTTTCTAATTGTAGAGTAATCTACCCCTATGTGCAGCTTAATAAACCCTTCTCTTCAAAATTCTAGAATAGTCTACCCTTCTGAATGCAATAATATACCCTTGCATCTATAATAGTAGAATGATCTATCCTTAGACGAAGAATGATCTACAGTTAGACGTAGGATGATAAACCCTTATTCTGCAATCGCAGAACAATCTACCCTTATGCGCAGCAAAATAAACCCTTCTCTTCATGATTCTAGAAAAGTGTACTATTCTGCGTGCAATAATAAACCCTTCTTTCAATAATGGTAGAATGATCTACCCTTAGGCGTAGAATGATAAACCCATTTCTTAAAACCGCCGAGTGGTCTACCCTTCTGTTGTAATCGTTGGATAATCTACCCTTGCGCGTAGAATAATAAATCCTTTTGTGAACTCCATAGCGTAATATACCCTTATGCGTAGAATAATAAACTCTTTTGTGGTCCTTGTGGAATGATCTACCCTGATGCGTGCAATAACATACAATTTTAATGAAAACGTAGAATAATATACCTTTGAGAATAGAATAATAAATCCTATTGATAAAAACTTTGACTGATATACCCTCAACTACGCATCATATACCCTTTTATTTTCATATACCCTCATTGTTATAAACCCTTTCGTTCATAAACCCTTAAAGGGTATATGAAGTGGTTATAAACCCTTGAAGGGTTTATGGAATCGTTTTTCAAGTCAAAGAGTTGATTGTTCTACGGATTTTTTTTTCAGTGTGGTACTGCCGTTGTTGCTGATTTGCTGATAGTGGACGATGTTGTTGTCTCGGCTACAATAATATTTCGAGTTACTGAATCTAGTTGATTCATAAAACTCACTTGTTGAATAGAACGTGCCATTTTCTGGTGTACAAAAGTTTGTTAAAAACAATGGTAAACACACCACTTGTGATGAACAACACGAGTTAACGATACACACAGATGTGTTTGATGCACAGTCATACGTAATGTTGTTACATGGTTGCAGAATCGAACATAGAATACCAGGTGCACAATAGCTTACATTAGCGATTGTACGGTAATCAAAGCAAGATATTGATGACGAATCACAACTGCCATTATTGCTCGGTTTCGCACTGCATTGCGGTAGAAAACATTTAGAAGCAGGTTGCCATGCAGAATGAGACAGTGAGGAAGGCGTGAATTTCACAGTAAAATTGCTCGAACTACAAGAGTAACTAGGTGCTTCCGTACTTTGACCTCGAAATTGTTCATTTTGATGATAGATTGAAATGAAAAGAAATAGGCTACAGACCTTTTATACATAATAGAAAGATGCACAACGACCAGATTGTTAACAGTCGCATGATGCTTGTTTATCAATGATTGAAATAAATACCGAGAATGTATGTTTTTTACTGTTCTCTCGTATGCAACTCACTGAATTTTTCTTTCAATTTAAAAAGCAAAACTCTTACTTATGATGTCGGTGTCTATCATTGCAAATATGTACCTATGCCTGAAGTTGCTGCTTTATAATTCTATTTTCGGAGTTTGCAATGACTATAACTCTGTTCTTCTCTTGCAGGGTGTGGGTATGGATATGAGTGTGAGTGTGGATGTGGATAGAAACAAACCAACAGCCACGCTCACAGCAACACTCACATTCATACACCCACCCACGCCCTTATACTTTTTCGCTGGTCCTGATGTTTTTGTTTTTTCTCTATAGTTTCTCTCCTTCACACTTAAACAAATTTTTGTATTTACTTATTGCTTACGATTTCAGAGAAAAAAATCATGATGTGGCAAGATTTTTATTCCAACTAGCAAAATATTG
Source organism: Rotaria sp. Silwood1 (assembly GCA_905250075.1). NCBI lineage: Eukaryota > Metazoa > Rotifera > Eurotatoria > Philodinida > Philodinidae > Rotaria > Rotaria sp. Silwood1. The sequence goes on from CAJNOP010001126.1 coordinate 2,590, forward strand.
ATCGTAGGAGTGCTTATACTTCGAGTTTTACATTTCATTTTTTCGTAAAAAAAACATTAAGAGTTAGAGGAAAGGGTGTGGGTGTGGAGTGTTGGTATGGGTGGGTGTAGGTGTGAGTGTGGGTGGGTGTAGGTGGGTGTGGGTTTGGGTGTGGGTGTGTGGGGTGTGGGTGGGTGTGGGTGTGGGGTGTGGGTGGGTGTAGGTGGGTGTGGGTTTGGGTGTGAGTGTGGGGTGGGTGTGGGTTTGGGTGTGAGTGTGGGGTGGGTGTGGGTTTGGGTGTGAGTGTGGGGTGGGTGTGGAGCATGTGTGTGAATCTTTTTGCATCCGCACCCAGACCTTCTACTCTAGTGAAACTGATGACCAGGTTATTTGAAAAAAGAATAGTGACATAATGTAATGTCAAAAATTCGTTTCGAATATATAGGATGCTATCCAATGAAGTTTTTCTGCTGTGATTTTTAATATGATGTAGTTGATGTAAAATTGAAACTTAGATGGTCATAATCCCTGAATATGGTGCCGTGCTTATCACGTCTTACCGTGATATCAAGAAAATCACTGTTCTCTAAAATGATATATTAATACATAAAATAGAGACATAACTTCTTTCTAACCAAACAAGCAGTAAAACTAAGCCATAGCGAATAATTATCACAGCTATGGATACTTTTCACTTCCGGATACATATTCTTGTCGAATTTAGTCTTTTCCTCCAACTGTCCCACAGACGAAAAAGAATCAAAAAGAAACATTTTTTTATTGGCTTCAAATTCTCAGCAGTTTAGCTTTCGTTAAAATATATATAATATGATCAGTACGTGATGACAACTGGATTTATAACTCGTATCCAACTATGCAAAGCTTGCGCTAGACGGCCCTTGAATCACATAAGATTTCAAGCTTTTAAAAGCACTTTAAGTTTTGATGATAAGCGCAAAATATAAGCTATGTTAAGCTTGTTTTTTCGCTTATATATTTCCATGAGCAGATGTTAACACCATCATTTCTAGCAAACAATCGAAATTGAAGAAAGGCTGTCTGCTGGAAACAGATTAGCTACGAAGATTCACACTATAGCAGAGTTGTAACCGGTCAAATATTTTTCGACCGGTCCGGTCCGGCCGGTCCAAATTTCAGACCGGTCGGGTCCGGCCGGTGACCGACCGGTCTAAAAAGTAATTCCAGACCGGTAAAAAACCGACGAGTTTATGAAGTTTGTTCATAAGATAAAAGTAGTATTAGGGTCGAACTTTCCTTCTAGATATGCTTATAGATTTTTACCAAGAAGAAAACAGCTAATTTTTAAAAAATTTTTATCCATTTTAAAGAAAAATCATCAATGTAACAAGAAACTCAAAATATCACTCATTCGAAAAGGCCTAATCTTGAGCGTTTTGTGCCTTGTTTTCTTAAGTGTTTATTGCTTGAAGGTATAAGTAGAAGTTAATTTTAATAGAAAAGATGTTTCGCACATTTAGAGAATGAAGTTTTATTCACTTAACCTTTACCAATAACATAACGCTTCTCTCTCGATGATGGCTCGAACCTAAATTTTATCTTCACAAAAAGTGTATGAGATAAGTTTAACTTAACTAATACAGTTTCGAAAGCACTTTTAAAAAAATATAGCGTATATCGATTAAAGAAATGAAATAAATTGAGGAGCAAAAGAAAAAAATGTATGGTTTTTGAAGTAAAACATGTTAGTTATTTTGGTAAGGGCATAAAAACTTGTTATCAACAAATTTTATCTCAAAAATCTGTATATTTCTAAAATATATTTCAACCGGCGAAAACCGGCCGGTGGAACTGCTTCAACCGGTCCGTTCCGGCACCGGTCCGGTTACAACTCTGCACTATAGGTATTCCCGTAGATTATCAAAAGCATACCATCAAGTTATTTCAAAAGGAAATGTTGCTAGAAATTTAAAAACTTCTGATCAACTGGCTAACAAACAGAAAAACACATAGTTTTTGGTGACTGTACGTTCGGAGTATTCAGAATAAATCTAGATCTTTCATTATTTTTCAGACCGATCTAGTCTAATATGTAGATTTTTGCATATTCCTTTTTTGTTCTTTCATCTGCTGTTGACAACGAACAGGAACTTATTCGTCTAAAGTATAGAGTAGAAGCTTCGATCACTTTACGATTATTCTTTTATAGATACAGTATAATTGAGCTATTTGATTACAATAAAGAAAAACCAATTGTAAGTACATCGAACGTAGAAATATCTATGCAAACGATCAGATCCAGGGCGTTCACTGTTGCTTAATAATTTGATCAACTGAAACACATTCAATAACAAGAGTAGACATGACTCTCGTTCATCAAAATTTATCAAAACAAGATATTTATTAAAATAAAAACCATAGTGCACGCCTTTATTATTCGTCTCAATACCATTCCTTCCTCTTTCTTCTTCTTTTTTCTGTTCTATTTGTCCTTCCTCTCTCAAGTTGAAGACAAATAAATAGTGTATCACGTATGTTTGTTTGGATGCAATAAATGTTCTGCTTAAGTTATTTTCACCATATATACCCGCCTCATAAAATTTGTTGCAAGGCCCTTCTGAGTGGTATAATAAATTTACATAATGAAAAAAGGTTATTCACTAACATGTTTTCAGCAAAAATTGAATGTTTGACAAAACGAACACCGATTAATGTCTTTTGAAATATTAGATTTAATCATAAAAATTTTTTGAACTTCAATACCGTCTTAAATTATAGGGTTGTTTATTTTTCTAAAAACAAATGAATATGAACTAGATGGAAATTTTGAAAAAACAAAAACAAAACACGATGAAAATTGAGAAGCTAGGGATGAGTGTTGGTCTTCTGTTTACCGACAGCAACATTCTCAAGTCATTACAAAGTCTTTTTTTTTCAAACATAAGTCAAAACCTCTGAAAAGCATTTTCTCGATGAATATTCTAATATTTTCTTCATGTTTGAACCCGTTTGCAGTTACGCTTTTTGCTGCAAAAGCATTTCGTTTTTTTTTCATATGTCCAGTACCACTTTTTACGATGCCTATATTAATATTCTCGATGACATTATGAAGATTGATCGATAAATTTGTGTCGAATGTGAATCATTTACGTCTGATACCTTTTCATGGTCCATGATATAAATTGTATGTTAAGCATGAAAGTACAAGAAGGAAAAAACACATGTTTCACCTGTGTCACTTCCTTTCTATAAAAACTTCTATCATTTTTATGTCGCTATTTCACTCAAGCTATCATTATTGAAGGTAGTAACAGAGAGTATACTCGGAAATCGCGACGAAATTTTCACGATTTATATTCAGTAATAGTTCACTTAGACTGATATAGTTTTTTAATACTTTGAAAATACACGAGTAATCAATACTTCGTCGTTATATCAAATAGTACTTAACCGGTTACGTCCTTGAAATACTTTTTCTATTTCTTATTTTCGTGCAGGCTTAGAGAATAATAAACGAGAAATCTTTTACAAAAGAGTTCTAGTCTTAATAATGAAATTAAAAGTATTTTTCCAGATTCATGAAATATAAGAAAAACCTTTAAGTAATTATGTATGTTTACTCGTTCAGTGTTGAGCATAAATAAACATTATTCGTTGTTTTAGTTCTTTCTCGAAATTCAGTAGAAAAAATACATTTTTAATATGAATTCTTTTTGTATAGAGATGAAGATGGATTGTATTATGATGATCAGTTTTGCTGTATTCGTTTCTATGACTGAAGTTCATGCTCAGACTTCGAACGATAGTATTGGTGCAATCTATACAATGTCGAATGGAGCAGAAATGAATCAAATTATTGTCAATCGTCTCAATTCAAATGGTCAATTAACTTTGATTCAGACAGTTGACACAAATGGAACTGGAGTAAATACAACTGCGGCAGATCCATTATTTTCACAAGGTTCATTGCAAGTCTACTCTAATTGCCTATTTGCTGTTAATCCAGGTTCGAATACATTGTCAATGTTTTCGATCGATCCATGGAATGCAACCAAATTGACATTAGTTTCAGTGCAAGCAGTAAAAGGTTGGTTTCCTATTTCGGTTGCAGTCAATTCAATGTATGCTTGTGTCTTGACCGGTGGTAATGCAACAGGAATTCGTTGTTTTACCTATAATACATCAGGTTTATATGTTATATCATCATTTGATCGCGATCTAACATCATATATTTCGCAAAGTTTTCCTCCAAGTGGTCCGAAAGGAACTATGAGCGAAATCATATTTTCAGCTGACAATAGTGCATTGATTATTGCTGTCAAAGGATACAATAATACAATGCCTGGTTATCTTTTATTCTATCCATTCAATGGTTCGAACATGTTGGCAACGACACCAATGAAACAAACACCAACAAATGGTATATTACCATTTTCAATGACATTAGTCAATATGAATGGTTTATTAGTTACTGATCCTGGTCCAAATGGTGTTCTAACTATGAACTATATGGCAAAGAACGGCTCCATTTCGAACACTATGCTGACAATCATCAATTCGACACTAGCAGGTGCTCTCTGTTGGTCAACGTATTCACCGATGACTGGAAATTATTATGTCATTGGTTCAAATCCAGCAGCTATTGTAGAATTAAATGTTAATTTGAGTTCCACTTTGACACCTGTTCAAATAATTCGATACTATTCACTTCCAAATAATACAGGTGCACTTGATGCGACAGTTGTTAATGTGGCTGGTATGGATTATTTGTTTGTTATTGGTACAATAGCACATGCTATTAGTAGCTACCGATTGAATGGACCTGGTAATGCAATATATAATGGTGTTTTTACGGTACAACCAGGAAATATAACCAGTATACCTAAACTTGCTGGTATTGCAGCATTTATTCAGAAACCTTCTTCAGACGCTACGTTAATTCTACCATCGATCACCATTACTATTATTTATTTTATATACCTTTCAATTATTAAACCTATGTTTTCGTTTTAACAGTTCACTTATGTGAAGACAAAGACTGACAAATCAATTATAAACTTAATCATTATCGGTGTATAAACATTGACTTATCTAACAAACTGGTTTCGTTCTAAGAAACAGACAGCAAACTATGTTATACTTTCCGATTCATAAACATTTTAAGTTAAAAATTGAGTTTGAATTCTATTATCTCTATCAGAAAATTATATTTTATTCTTTTTAACATCATAATTATCTATACATTTCATAGTTGAAATTTGCCATGGTCTTCTGGTTGAGTTACCTATAAAAGTATTTCTTTTTTTATTTTGCTTGTCATATAGTTAAGAAACAAAATTCTCCATACATGTTGAAAGATCATGAGTGAGAATATAGAGAAATAATATCGAGTGGGTGTAAGAACTGAAATTTGACGAAAATTAGATTTGAGTATTGAGATTTATATTCGCTACAGATTTGTATGGTTATTCTACAAATTTATAAGTAGCTCAACGAGCTCTGTTCAATATTTCGAATAGACGACCTCTTACAAAGAGAGGGAGAAGAATGATTTATTTCTTTTTTTTATTGAGTTCGCATTCTATTATTTTTGAAATACAATAATTATATATAATAATATTAGTTGAAGCATCATCATATATCACAGAAATGTCGAGAATTATGATTAGAAGCAGAAAGATAACAAGTGAATCTTGAAAAAATATCTCTTTTTTGTTATTGTTTATGAAAGAAATGAAACAGTATACTTTTTCAAAAATAATTAAAGTTTGAAAATTATGAAAGTATCAATCAGACGTTGATGAGATGTGCATTCAAAAACTATTAAATATAAGAAGACTTTCAAATAAAAAACAAATCCATACATATATTATACATATCCAAAACGCACCGTTCACATAAAAAATGTAAAACAATAAAACAAAGTTTAAAAAATCTGACATAAACAATGAATAAAAAAGACACTGATACAATAGTATCTGACACTTCGGTCATACAACATTTCACTAATTATGTTGTATAAACACAAACGAAAAAAAAAACCACTTGATCGATTACCATTCTACTTAAACTGTGGATGATCTAAAAACTCAGATTTTATTTCACAATCAATATTAATATACGATTCTTACTTTTATTATCAATATCACTGATAATCATTTCATATTGAATTCTTTTTTGCACATCCAAAATCGATGAATCAAAATATGATGAAGTTGTCGGAGTAGTTGTATAATAAGCCAAAACTGGACCGATTCCATATGGTGAATGATGGAAAACAACATATCCTGAAATAAAATCATTAATGTAGTCTAATCTATTTCTAGTTTTTCTAATGAATTTTTATTTAAAATCAAAATATAATTTATACCAAAACTCCAATCAGAAATAATCCGTAGTGTTCTTACCCAATATTAAAAAAAATTTTTTTTTCTTTTTCAAAATTTCCTATTATTATTATTATTCCAATATATATTTGTATTTTATTTTCCAATAGATCGACGAAATAAATATTCCACACAACCAATAATTAAAAATTTTAGTTTTTATCTCGCTCTCTAAATTTTGTTTTTTATAAAATAAATGAAAAATCAAAAAAAAAGAAATTGGTTATATTTAGTTTAGTGTGATATGACAAAAATTTTTTTTTTTTGTTTCGTTTTTTTTTTTTTTTATCGAAAGAGAAACGACGATGAACACTTTTGGTCCAAAAAGCAAAAAGCACAGAACAGAGAGAAAGAATGAATGACACAGACATAAACAAATGAATTAAGAAAAAGTCTTTTGTTTTTTTTTTTTTTTTTCTATACAAAAAAACTAATCTTCCTTCTTAATGTTTTTTTTCTTGTTGCTTTTTTTTTTTTTTTTGGTTAATTATCTTTATAAACATTGATGAGAAAACAAAAAGAAAAACACGAAAAACGAAGAAATTTATATATGTGTGTATGTGAACAAAATTCGATTGTCTCGATTTTCCAAGTTTTCGGGAAATAGGAACGAGAGAGAGAGAGAGAAAGAATTCATTTTTTTTTTCTTTGGCCCACTGTCTTTTTCGAAAAGTTCACCTCTCACACACGTTGGATCATCTATAGACAAAGCTCAGTTCCAGCTATAACTGGACTGTTGCTGTGAGTTGTTGTAGCCCTGATCTTGATACCAATTTCCACCAGCATTTTGTTGTTGTTGTGGACCATTATTGGAATTATCATTACCATCACCACCCATAGCTCCCCACGATCCAGTATCTGGACGTGATCGTTTCGACATATTACCATCGTTCATCTGGTTCGGTGGTCGTTTCATACCTCCATATGATTGATTTTGTTGCATTGGATTCATGCCAAAACCACTGTTACCCATGCCCATTTGATTTGATGGTCGACCAAATGATTGATTATTGTTTTGTGATGGACCATTAAATGCGCCAAAACCACCTTAATAAAAAGAAAATCTATACTTTTTTTCAATCATAAAATTATTTTTATTCTACCTTGATTATTATATCCACCACCCATTTGATTGTAACCACTATTATTGTTATTATATCCACCAGAATTATTCTTTAAAAGAATGAAAATAAAAATTTTAATATTACAAATAATTTGTTTTCTTTTTGCTTACATTTTGTGGTGGTCCACCATAATTTCCTCGGTAATTATTACTATTAAAACCACCACGATTATTTGGATTAAAATTATTATTTCCACTTCGATTACTCGAATTAAATCCACCTCCACGATTACCTGATGAACCACCGGAACGCTAAATAAAATTAATATTCATGTCTTTTATTTCTTTTTAATAACCAAACACTACTATAACATTTTGACTACAAAATAGGATATACGTAGACTTATAGAGAAAGCAATTGATATTGCATATATTATTAAATAGATCAAGTCTTTCTCTATAACCTTATGTATATCCCATTTTGTAGTCAAAATCTTCTAGTCATTTTTTCAATCACTTACACCACCACGATTATTGCCTCGTTGAGATGGTCCTCCTCGTGATGATGATGATGGTGGTGGTGGTGGTTGTGATGGACCACTGTTCATTAAATTATTTCCGCTGAAAGCACCAAAAGTATTCACATCTAAAAATTAAAACAGATATATATATATCATTAAAAAATCAATAAGAAAATATATACTGAATCGATCATCAGATCGTCCACCACCACCACCGCCGCCGCGTGGTAGATCATTATTAAAACCACCAAAACCACTTGATGCTGGTCCACCTGTAAATCCACTTGGTGTATTATCACCAAAATTATTTCTCGGCCCATCAAATGGTTTTCTTTGTTCACGTTTTGACTGTGCTTGTTTTCGTTTATCACTTAATGGTTTAGCTAAACTAACTTCAATTGAATTTCGACCAAGAATCTTAAAATTTTAATAATTATATTCAAAATAATTTCAAAAAAAAAAAATTATTCTTTTACTTTTCCATTGAGTGCACGCATTGCATTTAATGCATCATCTCGTTTATCAAAATGAACAAAAGCATAATCCTATACATTAATTGAAAATCAAAATTTTTCTTATTTTTTTTTTTTTGAAATAAAATTATTTAACATACTCGAACTTTTCGTACACGTTCAATATTTCCATATGGTAAAAAAAAATCTTTTACATCATTTTCTGATACATCCGATGTTAAATTTCGTACATATAAAACTTTAACTTGTGACATTATATCATCATCAGGTTCTTCATCTGGATCAGCCCAATCAACAGCAATATCACGATTAAATACCTTAAAAAAAATTTTTTTTTTTAAATAGATTAAAAACAACATTATTCTTACTCGAACACGACCATTAGCTAATTTTCGTTTAGCAGCTGAAGCATTTTTATGTGTATCAAAATCAATAAAACAAAATCCACGATTTTTTTTCTTATCAGCTTCATCAGCTGGTGTATAAATAATAACTTCTGTTACACCTTCTACAGCTTTAGATAATTCTTCTTTAATTTCTTCTTTTGATTTTGTTTTTGGTATATTACCAATAAATAATCGAAGATTAGCAACACTACTATTTGCTTTTATTGGTTTTCCTGGACGAATTTCATAACCATTAAGCTAGAATAAAATTTTTCAACATAATTTCATTACTAAGAACGATTTATCACAAGAGATATGACATAAAAATAAAACTGTTCTATTTAGAATATTCACAAGTCAAGAAAGGCGCTTTCGTATATTCTAGAACGTCTTTTTGTCATTACTAAGAAATTATATATATTCTTACTTGTTCACATGCTTTTGTTGAATCACCTGGAAAACAATATGTAACAAAACAATAACCTTTATTAAAGCCTGATGTTGGATCAATCATTAAACGTAAATCCCAAATTTTTCCAGCTTTTTCACATAATGGAATTAATTCATCTTCAAATATTTCACGTGGAAGTTTACCAATAAAAACCTTATTTCAAAAAAAAAAAATTCATGTTTTTTTTTTTTTTCCTCAAATAATTTACATACTTCACTACGATTAGTTGGTCGATCAGGTCCATCAGGTGGTGGTCCACCATATTTACGTTGACCAGCTGTAATTTCAATTTTATATCCAGTTCGTTCAATAATTTGCTAAGAAAACAAAAAAAAAAAAAATTACGATTTCTTTTTTTTGTTTTTGTTTGTTTTACTTTTAATTTTATTTCATCAGGACCAGGTTTATGTGTACGTGCATTTTCACCAAAACCTTGTCCTGATTGTGAATCATTCGATGAAAATTTTTCTTGTTGTGGATTACGTAATTTCCATTGTTTAATAAAATTACATAGAAATGCACCTTTATTAACAACACCGGTTAAATCGGAATCATTAAATTCATTAAATAATGTATCAATACATGTTATATCATCAGAAAATGAACGTAATTGTTCACATACACGATTATCAATATCACTTGAATTTAATTTACCTATATCAATTAATGAACGAATTTTTTGTACAATTTTTTCATTTATTCCTTGATCAGTATATGGTTTTTCATTTTCATTATCTTGTGATCCTTGAATATTTGATGTTGTTGTATCTTGTTGTATATTTCCATTTGTGTTTGACATTTCTTCTGTGTTTTTTTTATGCTTTAAAATATTTTTTAGAAGAAGCGACGACTAAAATAATAGTGTCGATCTAAAATAAAAGGAAAATGATATAAGATTTCAAGAATTTTTTTTTTTGATAGAATGTAACAAAGATATGGTGGGAAAAAAAATTGTTTTTTTTTCTTCGTATTTTTACGTTCGTCAATGAATAACAACGAATATATAAAATGAAATGTTCTCTATAGTGATTATATAACAAGTTACTAATGCATTTATGCATTTTGTTATTAATAAAATATCATTTATTAATATCTATTATAGAAATATAATTAAAAAATTTTTTTTTTTGATGATTAAAAAAGTAAATTAAAATAAGATATAATAGAAATTGATTGTAGCGCTAGAAGAATTATTGCTACAAATAGATAATATACTCGTCTAAGTACTCGACATCGTTCCATTTAACCGGTCATTTTTGTCATGACCTTCAGGAAAATGTGGAGATCATTGATAATTTTTTTTATAATTAGTTTTGAATATCCTATTCAAGCAATAAGTAAAGGTAAATAGAGATATTTTTTTTGTTGTTGTTGATATCATATATAAAATTGATGATCATTTAGATGATTTACTTGTTGTTGCGGTTGCTACACATGAGAATGATGCTTATCATCGTTTTATTCGATCATTAAATATTTATGGTTATAAATATGAGGTAATTATAAGAGAAATCTGTTTTGAATTATTCTATATTTACTAAGATAAATCCATAATTGAATGAAAAAAAAAAACAGAACATTTAAAATTTCCTTAAATATAAATACGTATGAATAAATTTTATTCTATAGATTTATGGTCTTAATCAAATTAAGACAAATATTGAACAACGAATGAAAATTCTTCGAGAAAATCTTGTTCATTATAAAGATGATAAAACAAAAATTATTCTATATACTGATGCTTATAATGTAATATTTACTCAAGCACCAGAATTTATACTTGATAAATTTGAAACATTTAAACCAGCTCGAATTGTATTTGCTGCTGAAAATATTTGTTGGCCTGATGAAAATTTACAAGTAAATATTAATTATAGTTTTGTCTTTATAGAATATGTTTTATAAACTTTGATATTTATTTAGTATAAATATCCAATGGTTGGAAATAATGAAAAACGTTTTTTAAATTCTAATAGTTTTATGGGTTATGTATCGGATATATATGAAATGATTACAAATCAAGATGATATTAAAGATGAACAATTATTTTTTACAAAAATTTTTCTTGATGAAACTCTTCGAGTAAAAAAAAAACAATAAAATTAAATTTATCAAAAAAACAAATTTTTCTTTTTTTCTTTAGATGAAATGGTCAATTGTACTTGATAAACGTGCTGATATATTTATGAATTTAAATGGTGCTATTGATGAAATTCAATTACCATCTAATGAAGGTGATGTTTATGTACATAATACTTGGACAGATTCAATTCCAACAGTTATTCATGGAAATGGTCCGACTAAAGTATAAATAAAAACAAACAGATTAGTGTTTAGGTCTATATAATGTGTCTTTTTTTTACTTATAGAAAACTTTGAATTATTTAAGTAATTATATTGCTCGTACTTGGTCATCAATTGAGGGATGTTTACAAAGTACAGAAAATATATTTGATGTAACTAAAATTGATGATGTAAGATTCGTTTTTTATTCTTAGAATTTTATGAAAATTTTGTGTTTTTTTTTTATTAAGATTAATCAATGGCCTATGGTTTATATAACTTTATTTATTGAATATCCAACACCATTTCTTCGAGAATATTTTGAAAAAATAATGAAAATTACTTATCCAAAACAACGTTTGAGTATTTTAATTCATAATCAAGTAAGAATTATTGAAATATTCGATATTAACTTTTAACTCCTTTCATTGGTTACTGAACTAATCATTTGTAGAACATAAAGAAATTGAAATATCGTTAAATCTACTTTGTTTACTAGGTGGTTATTGGACTCTATCAATAGTGTATGAAATCGCTGTGAAGGAGTAAAGAGTTAAAATCTAATAATAAGTTTCAATTGTAGAAATAAAACAAAATAGAAAAGTTTGTACTGAAAAACTTCGAAAATACAAAAATTATTCAATAGAATTTATATTTTACTATCTTCAATTCTAAAACAAAATCTTTATAATGATTTAATTGAAGAAATGAAACAAAAATATATTTTTGGGTATTGAAAAACTAATTTCTAAAGATTCTATTCTTAGAAATCAATAAACGTTACTCTTTTAAAAAATTGACAATCTTGATAATAATTTCATAAGAATCAAGTTAAAAATAGGCCCCCTTACATTTATTAAAGATGTCCAAAAAAATTTGAAAAACAACATTCTTTAATTTTAACATTACTTTTAGGTTGAGTATCATAAAAATATTACGGAGCAATATTTAAAAATTTTCAAACAAAATGAATATAAATTCGTCAAATATTTGAATGTCAATGATGATATGACAGAAGGCGAAGCACGAGAACAAGCAATGTATATTTGTTTGAATTTTTTTGGTTCAAAAAAAATAAAACTATTCTTTTTTTTGTATTTAGCCGTGAATGTCAAACAGATAAATGTGATTATTTATTTGTTCTTGATTCAATTGCACATATTGATCAACCAGATACATTAATTCAATTAATATCATTTAATCGAACTGTTGTTGCACCAATGTTACTACGACCTGGACAAACTTGGAGTAATTTTTGGGGAGATTATTCAGATGAAGGATATTATCAACGATCACCTGATTATATGGAATTTATTAATTATAAAAAAATGTAAGATATACACACTCCTAAACCAAACTTATTCCGGATATTTAGTCACCATAAATATAGATCAATGGGACTTACTGTGCTTTGCTTGCTTGAAAAAGTGTTGATGAATCGATTGAAAATTCAAAATCTCGATAAATAAACATTCTTATCCGCTGAAATTTCAAAGTTTATAACTCAGCTATACATAATCATGGGTGTGAATTCTTTAGAACGTTTTTTTTTACGCTTATCGAAAGAGTTCAAACGGCGAGTTACATTTGTCGTAACTGTTTTATGAGTTCTAATGAATGATGTCTATTTTTACTTTGAGTTTTATAGATAAATCGATTATGAATATGATGAGAATGAAAGACAAATTTTGAATAGTAGTTTTTAAAGATTATAAAATTGATTGATTCTATTCGTTTTTCACTCAAACAAGTAAGATCCAGTTGATCTATATGCCTATGAGTGTATGTGTACACAACCTTTGAAATTTTTAGCCATTATTATTACAAAAGATTTTGATTCAGAACTGTTATTTAATTGATTTTTTTATTTTCTAGGGGTCTTTTCAATGTACCACATGTTGCTAATGCTTATTTAATTAATGGTTCATTTCTTCAACGTTTTACACCAAAATATATCGATTCTAAAACAGATCCCGATGTTAAATTTTGTCAATCATTACGTGATGCTGTATGTCTATAGAATCTAATTTTTTATTTGTCTTTTTTTTTTTTTTTAAAGGGATATTTTATGTATGTAAATAATGAACTAAATTATGGACATTTAATTGATGCAGATAATTTTAATATATCATTAACTAAACCAGAATTATATGAAATATTTAATAATGTTAAAGTAAACTTTCTTTTTTTTGTTGTTGTTTGTATTGAAATTATTCTATATTTTAAGGATTGGAAAGCTCGTTATCTTCATCCAGATTATTATAAATATCTTGAAGAAAATGCAACATTTGAACAAGTATTTAATATTCTTTTTTTTTATTAAATTAAATTAAAATAAAATTATTTGTTTTTTTCAAAGCCATGTCCTGATGTATATTGGTTTCCATTTGTAACTAAAGAATTTACAGAAGATTTAATTAATCTAATGGAAACATATAATCAATGGTCAGGATCATTACATTCTGTAAATTCATATTGAAATATCAATAGATAAAAAAAAAAAATTCACAACTTATTTATTTAATTAGGATACTCGATTAGCTGGTGGTTATGAAAATGTTCCAACAGATGATATTCATATGACACAAGTTGGTTTACAAGATCATTGGTTATTTGTTCTTCGTGATATTGTTCAACCAATACAACAAAAAGTTTTTACTGGTTATTATAGTGATGTAAATTATAAATTAATTTTTAAAACAAATAAATATATATATATGTTTATTTTAGCCACCAAAAGCTATACTTAATTTTGTTGTTCGTTATATGCCTGATCGTCAAAATAAATTACGAGCTCATCATGATGCATCAACATATACACTTAATCTTGCATTGAATGATGCTGGAAAAGATTTTGAAGTAAAAAATAGAAATTAATTTTAATTTTTTAGTCGAAAAAAAATAATTTTTGTTTTTTTATTTAAATTTAAATATAGGGTGGTGGTTGTCGATTTGTTCGATATAATTGTTCTGTAATATCAACACGTCGTGGTTGGGCATTATTACAACCAGGTCGTTTAACACATTTACATGAAGGTTTACCAGTAACAAAAGGAATAAGATATATTATGGTTTCATTTATTGATCCATAATCTTACAATTTAGTATTTTGTGTGTGTGTGGTGCTTTTTAAATTTAATGAGATTCGTTTTTAGGTACTATTTATATTCAATTGTTTTTTTTTTTTTATAAAAGTCTTTTTTTTTTCTCTTGCATTTATTATTATGAATTGAATTTTAGTTTGCAGTGTTTTGACATAGTATTATTGTTATTGTTAAAGAAATCAAAATTTCATTTTTTTTAAATGCTTTGAATACAATGAATTATGTGTGTTTATCTTGTTTTCAGACATTTAATATCGATAGAAAATAAAATATTATCATTTTCTTTAAGAAACTAAAATGACACAAAATAACTTAAGTATTACAAGAAAATATTGATCGTTTTATTTTTGATCAATATCGAATGAACAACCAACTAATGAAGTTAATATCAGCTTATTGTTAGAATTTTCTATATTTTTCTAGATATATTACTTTTTCGATATTGGTTTGTTTTTCATTTTCATGTAATTCCTAATGTTCATAATTGACAATGAATTATCATTTGATATTATTCTATCTAATATCATTCATTGTTCAATATACAAATTCAGTTAATTTAAATACTGGTTTTACTGATGCATTGACACTTGAAGAATATGAAGATGATGTTGAATTAATTAAAATTCGTTTTGATACTACAAGACCATGTCGTTTTTTTGGTAAATTAGTTTATATAATAGAACAAAAACAAAATTATATTTATTTTTATATTTATAGCTGATGATCGTTATCCAAAAGTAGAAAAAGGTTTAGCTAATTGTTCATGGTATGAAGATGATGCATGTTGTAAACGAACTGAAGTAGCAAGTGTTTTTGAATCCATGTTTACTTTACATCAAGCATCAATACAATGTCGAAATATGATGAATTATCTTATGTGTTTCTTTTGTGCACCTGATCAATATTTATGGTATATTAAAAAGTAAAATATATATAATCTTTAATTTTTTCTTTATATTATTTATTTTTTTTTTTCATGTAGACGTGTTAAAATTTGTCAAACATTTTGTGATGAACTTTATAAAAATTGTAAAACAGCTGAATTTAGTGGAAATATGATTGGTATGTATAGATATATTTATTTATTAAAAAGTTTTCTAGTATTCATATTTATTTCTTAGGTACACTTTATAAATCAGGTTTGCAATTTTGTGAAGCAAATAATTTTAATGTAGTTACAAATGATTGCTTTAAATTTGATGCAAATGTTTTTTCATCAGCACCATATTTATATCAATCAATTACATTCCTCTCTAGTCTTGTCAATTTATGTCTAGTCATAATGTTTGTAGTTAAAGTAATAAATATTTTTTGATGTTCTTTTTTTTTTATTGACAGATACATTTTTCGTTATTAGAAGTGCAATATTATTTTTAAAATAAATGTATTAGACAGAAATTTTTATCCACATATAGAAGCTCACATACATTTAACGATAGGACTTGTTCAACAAACAATTCCTTCTTTTTTTCGAAGAAGATAATGTGTTATCACAGTCAGAAGTCAAGATACTTGCATGTTTTTTCGAATAACTCACCCGAAATACAAGATAATTGGATGTGGATTTTCAGTAATCTATGGCCAGCATATCTTTTCAAGGTTTGGATATGAGTTTTTAGTTCACTCATACCCTCGTTTCCTCATGAAAAAAAAACTAGCGAGTGTTTACAGAATCCTAATTGGATCCGTCCAGGATTTAGAATGAAAATATTAAAAAATAACTGGTGTGAAAGAAGTAGTATGCATTAGTATATTTCATCAAGTCATAGTTGATGTCAATCAAAATTAATATATTTTCTTTTGAAGTATTTTTATACAATCGACTAATGACCAATCCAAAGAAGTAAATAGATTCTTGTACCCTTTGCTAGTTGGATCTGATATGTAAAGTTTTTTAATCTTGGAACATTTCGCATAAGCCACAATGATAGTTCTTCATTGTGCGTCGTTGTATTAAATGGATTACATTCTATTTTAACACTATATAATTTGGGCATTTCATTTAATATTAACAGAATATTGTCGTTGACTGTTACATTCAAACTCAGCTTTTCTAAGCTTGTTGAAAATATGTTAATGAGAAATTCTATAGATTTACGATTATCTTCATCATTATTTGGTGTCATATTCGTTAAGTTTAAAATTTTGATATGCTTATTCAACAATGATCAGACTTGTTGATTAGTAGAATTGTTGGTTATTTCAACAAGTGTATTCCAGGATAATGTCATCGATTCTAGTTTTGTAGAATATATTAATATATGAGATAAAAATTCTTCGGAATGTATTATATTATTTTGTTGAATTGTTAAATGTTTAATTTGTGATAAATTTATAAGATTATCAATCGATATAAGTTTATGTAAATTACAAATCGTTAATGATTCAAGATTAGGAAAATAATAACGTGCTTCTATATTCGTATTATATTGATTGTCAATTGAAAATATAAATTTTTTATTGTAGAATATTCCCTAGACTGAAAGGCTAGGGTCTAGAAACCTAAATTTTCTGTGTTTGGATCGGTGACGTCTGTGTTTGCATCGGTGACGTCTGTGTTTGGATCGGTGACGTCTGTGTTTGGATCGGTGACATCTGTGTTTGGATCGGTGACGTCTGTATTTGGATCGGTGACATCTGTGTTTGAATCGGTCGCAGAGGTTGTTTGTGCATTTTGATCTGGTCTTCGAGGTAAATTTGGCCTTTTGGTGGATTTTCTAGCTACATGCTCGATTCTATTGTTTGCCATTTTTTCTAGTTAATTTTCAAAATATCGTAAGCTTTTTCTGTCTTTTAAATATCAGTCTTCCCTGATCTGATTTCAGTTTTCGTGTTTTATCACGCTTTTTGCTTAATTTCACTTTCGAGTATCTCATCATAAATAGTTTAGTTTTCTT
>CAJNOP010001126.1:20211-32677 GCA_905250075.1 Rotaria sp. Silwood1
TCGTACTCTTTAAGCAGATCACTTTAGGTTGACTGTTTGACGTTCTTATATGGAGAAAAGCTAAGATTCTTATGTGATAGCAAACAGTGTACAATTTGTTTCAATACCTAGTTTTCTTATTGACAACTATTTTTTGAAGAGCAAATGCCATTTGATTTTTTAGACAGTCAGTTTTGTTTGAACTGAGCCTGAACGATCGAAAACAGGGAAACAACTCTATAGAGATAGTGTTGTTGATCATTTTTTGTTTAGAATTAAATCGTTTTTAATGAAACTATCGCTGATAAATCATGATAAAATTTTGTTGATCCATAAAAATTTTCATATTTGATTTTTACAGCTTTTTTTGTGCATCCATAATCTTCGCCTTTTCAACATATTTGTAAAACAATCTTTGGTTTCAATCATGCATGATTTTGTAGAGAATTTCAAACGCAATCTTTTGATTAGGGTGATAGTGTGTGTGTGTACTTTGATATTCACTGCACTCTCGTCTACGTCCACATTCTCAACATCAGAGAAAATTGATTTCTAATAGGAACAATTTATTCAAAGAATGGTTTTCTTGTGTCTTTTTGTTTTTCTACTAACTCTAGGTACCAAAATTGCATTATTTGACTTTAAAAGTTTTCGCCCATAATGATTTCGAATTCGCCTATATGAAATGGATACTTAATAATTTAAGTCACATCCAAAAATTTCAACTACATCTTCATATGTAAATTATTAGTTGAGGAACATTGAAAAAATAATAAATTCCTTTGAAATTTCATCAATTTTGAATTTATGAATGAATTATAGTAAGATAATCTGTTCTACAAGAATATATATAACTTTTTAATATGATTTTTTCTTTTAGTTTTGAGACAAATATTTTTATTTGACCACATATTCAAGATATTTCGATTGGTTTGCATCCAACTCTTTACCTACTTATTTCTTGAGCGACTAAATGAAATATATCCTAATATTTCTCATATTAAAGTTTATTCAGGTTAAAATTTTATTCTTTGCTAATTTTGTGAAAAAAAGAACAGTTTCTAAGAAAAACATACGAAAACAGAGAAAAAAGCTTGTTAGCGCAGCTCCTGCGGAGCAGAAATGTGGAACTCACGTATACCTTTAGCTTTGTTACCTGACGCATCATCTGTATACTGAAAGACTTCTCGTCAACTATAGTTGTTTTCCTTGAGAATCGATGAAAAGAGCGGGAATTTATTATTTATTTGTATATTAAAAATATATATTAAAAAAGAAAATATTGTTTTTTCATTTAAGCGCGCTCGATTTCATTTATAATTATTGTTATATATATACTCGATAGTAATCTTTTTTTTTGTTTTCTAATTTGAAGTTATTTTTCTCCACCATCGACTATTTGATGAATACGGTTGTTGCAGTCTATAATGGGGGAGGGGGGGGGAGGCGGGGAGGGGGGTATGTGTATGTAATGTTCTCTTTCGTTACTATGGTCTGTGAGGGAGGCCTGTCTGTAAGGGGAGGGGGGGAGGGATGGGGGAACCGCAAAACCTCGAACTTAAAACTTACACTCACTATTTTCTTCGAAAATATACGTGAGTTCCACAAAAGTTGAATTTTTGAAATTCGTAGTAGAAAAGAATTATGTTGGTGAACCCGATTCGTTTTATCTGAGATGCAAATATTGCTCTGGTTTTGGGCAATGAATGAATCTTGATGATAGTCGATAGCTAACAGAACAGATCTATTAAATAAAAACTCTTCCACTTCAAGATGTTTTCAAATGTGCGTGAGCTGACTAATTGATATATACAGAGACTCACTGACAGATTGAAAGTATGTGTGACATATGCGCTCGCTAGAAGCGTCAGATCCAATTTCATTTTTCCTAATAAACAGTTATAAATAATCGAAACTGTATGTACCCTTACAGATTTCTGAATCAGTCACCGAACAGTCTCAATTACAATTTCGCTCATACCTGCTTCTTTCGCTATAAATGTTTTCGTCTAACGGCGTGTGAGTGCGTTGCCGAATGACTCTTTTTCTTTAGAGAAAGTAATGTCATGAATAAAGGAAGGTGGATCAGAGCGATCAAGTCCAAAGGATGTGAAAGACATTGATAATGTCAGCTAGACGGATGTGTTTGCAATAAAAAATGAGTTTGTATAGTCGTACTTAGTTCTCGCTATTTAGCAATGTACGTAGATATACAGAAAACGAATTGTCTGCGTTGTAATAATAATAAGAATGCAGAGATTGATGGCCGAGGTGCTTTGTGTTCTTCAAGAAGATATCACTTGTCCGATCGTTGTGTTTTTTTATAATACTGGTAATTATTATCAGAGCGACAGATATAGGAAGGGAAGTAATCTCAAACATATGCAATAAACGGCCCAAAATGATACCAGAAAGAGTGAAAGGCATGATATACAATCTTTGTTGTTCAAATTGAACACATCAAAGAAGCTTTTCAGTTCTATATTGCCAAATTGAATGAGACATCTATTTGAGCTTGGATGCTTCGCTGAAAAAGGTAAAAGACCACATGATTTATCTCTTTTAGCAATCAGGCGAAGAAAAGCTAGATTGATTCATAGTCCTTCTTCCTTTCACATAAAAAGGCTATCCGTTATGATCCAAATTGTGGCTCTTTCTATCACTAAATATACACTATTGGAATGGTTATGGAAGGTAGGGAGTGGAGGAATAATCACAGATGCGAAGAGATAAGACAACTGATCTTTTTTTCCATCAGAACGGTGAATCACACGATATAGAAAGTGTCCAGTAAATCTTGAGACAATGAAACAGATGACAAAAAATTGAGTATCTCTGTGATATTTCAACTAAACGGTCTAATATTGTTACTATTGATAAAGAAATATTCCTATTTAATATTTCTATGAAAAACGTTGCGAAAGGTTATATTAAAGTGCCGCAAATAGCCTCTACAAACGAAGGTAATTTTTCAAAGTTATGAAAAATTAATAGATTCACTAAGTAACATACCATGTATTTATGGTATGAAATTGAGAATAAAGGACACCAACGAAAAGAAATGACGCGAAAAAATTAGGTGTCGTTTGTTCTTGGCTACGGGAATAAATATGTTGCTCTTCATAAGGCATGCTAATTTCCATTACCTTGTTGAAGACAGTTACGACACTTCTAAAACAATTTTACCAACGTTTCTCTTTTGAATACGAGCTACACTGTAAAAAAAGGTAGCGCTAGGAACGAAAAAAACGTTTTAGCACTTGCAATCATTTACAAACCCCCAAAGCCGTTTGAGAAAAACACCAAAATCCTCTTTATACACCCCTTCGCATACTTGACTTCTCTGATTCTAAAATCCTTTTCGAAGAGTTACATAAGTCGTTTTTGATTTTCATAAACCTCTAAAAGGTTTACTATTGGTTGCAAATTCTTAAACCTTCTCTTTGGGAGTTTATTCTTTTGCTTCATCAACTACAAAATTTTCGTTTTTTCCATTCCGTCGATTAAATAATTTAAAGTTGCGATCGTTGACTAGCTTCGATGACATTCATATCCTTTCAACTGTTAGACACTCATTAATACTTGAAAGCAGTTGAAGTCATATAAATAATGCATCTTGAACTCTTCAACTAATTAGAGTAGCCATGAGATTTCAAACTGCG
This sequence comes from Rotaria sp. Silwood1, assembly GCA_905250075.1. Lineage (NCBI taxonomy): Eukaryota > Metazoa > Rotifera > Eurotatoria > Philodinida > Philodinidae > Rotaria > Rotaria sp. Silwood1. The sequence goes on from CAJNOP010001126.1 coordinate 23,853, forward strand.
CATCTAGGAAAATAAATAGAGTTAAAATAAAATTTGAAGAAAAAAGATTTCTAGTCACTCTTCGGTTGATCAATTGGAATAAATAATTACCGAATGGAATCAATCTGCAAAGAAAAAGAACTGGTTTTCAAGTGTCCACAATCATTTCAACTCACTTTATCATAGATTCTTCCACTTGAGATTACTTGTCATCGATCTTGACATGAAAAAGATTCATCATGGTATTGTAGGAAATATTTTTATCTCACCTTTTTCACTGATACGTTTCGTTGAAAAGTTAGCGGTGTTGATCCAGATGTGAAAAGGTATCATAGTGTCTCATGACGAAAGAGTTTCTTAATATCTTAATAATATTATTCTTACAGTACGAGCCAAAAAACTATGGATATCTTTATTTTTTTGCCCATGTATGGGTTTTAATGATATACAGAGAATATTATTTTATAGCAGAATTCATGGAGTTTTTTCGCTGATCATTTTAGCCAGAACACTTTTTGAATTTCAATGACTAATGATAGCATTATATTCAAAATGTTAAACAGTGCAATAGAGCTTAAAATCCGATTTTTACTAATTTTAAGCTTTATTGCAGTGTTTAATATTTTGAATATAATGTTAACATTAGTCATTGAAATTCAAAGTGTTCTGGCTAAAATGATTAACGAAAAAAATCTACAAAATCTGATATGGAAGGAAATTTTCTAAATAGGCTTATAACTGAAATATATGTAAAAAATACGTCCATACCTTTTTCGGCTTTCACTGTAGTACTCATATGTTACAGATCTATTCGTTCTTGCAATATATTCTTCGTTAAATTCTCTATGAAATGTTGTATTTCGTCAATCGAAATAAAGCCATCGACGCATTAGTAGACCCGGGGTCTTCTATTCTGTCTTATCGTTCACAAGTTGAAAGGGGATCTCCTATTATGTTCCTAAAAAAGGTAATATTTTGTGAAAGTCTCAGTGATAGTTTCTCATTTTTATGCTTTTTTCACCCAACACATCATTAGCAAATGAGTTTATTCTACTTAATCGACGCTCGTATAATGAAAGAAAAGATAAGATTACAGTGCAAAAACAACAATTCTTGGTAAACAGTGTTCTCGGAGTAATATAGACAACATAGCCTAAAACTTGGTTCAATTTATGCAAATGCTATTTTTCTTGCTTATATTAAGGTTTGATTAGTATATATACAATGTATTTAAAGTAAAATGTACTATGACTATGAGTTGAAGTATTAGTTTTTTTAGAACATTATATATTTCTCTGAATTTTAAGACTTTTCCTGTTTATGATGCCTAGTTCAAACACCACGCTCCATTGAACAACTACCTCACTTGCTTGGTGCTTAATCACGTTCTGAGAGGGTGTGGGTATGCAGCGGTGACGATCATTCACCGGTTGACCGTCACCATTTCACCGATCCAAATCAACAGCCGTAGGTACGGTTACCGGTCTAACTACGGTAACCATAGATACGTTTACCGGTTTAAACCCATTCGCAAGAATAACACCATTTTATAAGAAAATAACGATACTTTATAAAGGTTGCCGAAAGGAGCTCGAGGTCGGAGAATCCGAATCTGAAGAATTACTTTAATTTTGAGCCGACAAGTCAGATAAATATTTTGAGAAAAATGAGAAAAATGAAATGAAGAAACAAATGAAAAAAATGAAAAAGAAAAAGATTTTTTTGTGTTATTTGATGTTGTTAATCGATTCGATTCGTCAATTGATAATTGGTGATGTTTGAACAATTTATTTGATTTAAATTCTATTTTATAGATTTCGAATCGATTACTACTTGGAACAATAGGAATGTATATACGTAAATGTATATGGAAATATTCTTTTTATTAAATAACTTTGGAGAGCAGGGAAATATGTATAAGTTTAAATTTAAATTTTATTTAAATAACAAAAATTGAAAGTGACAATGAGCAACGCGTTTCGAATTTTTCTTCTTCAGGCATTTTTTTGAACTGGTCAGAGGAAGCATAAAACATGATATACAAGGATTCGACATACATGTACAGTAATGATCAAAAAAAGAATATAATAGAAGAATGAGAAAAAATAAATAATGAGCAAAAATAAAGCAAAGCAATGAGAAAGAATAAAGTAAAGCAATGAGAAAAAATAAATAAAGCAATGAGCGAAAATAAGGCAAAGCAATGGGAGAAAATAAGGCAAAGCAACGGTGGAACGAAAAAAAAATTGAACAAAGTGAGTAGAGAAATGAATAATTTTTTATAAAAATTATATACATTGATGGTTGTCAACAATCAAGATGGTGCTGGCATGTTGTTTATGATGATATGATGTGATGTAAATGTGGAGGAAGATATGGTGAATAATGCATAACGCATAAATATTGAGATGATGATCGTAATGATTGTAACAATGATAAATATAAAAAGTGAAAATTGAGGTGATGATGCAAAACATTAGTATCGGGACGATCATGATGATTATTGATGGTACAGGAACCAACACAAGCAGTAAAAATGGGATGATCATAATTTTTTAATTTTTGAGATGATTATTGAGATGATGATGGTAATAATGCAAACATGCGCGTTGTTGAAATGATTATTGAGATGATCATTGAGATGGTGATGGTAATAATGGAAACATGATGACAATAATGGAAACATGATGGTAATAATCGAAACATGATTATTAATACGAGGAATAAAAATGGAATGATGATCATAATGGTTGTAACAATGGTTATTACAAGCAATAAAAAATTGGCATAATGATCATAGTGGTTGTAACAGAAAACGTATTCGAATGAGAATAATAGTGATAATGTTTAATAGTGTTTGCAATAGTGTTTGCAATAGTGATTGCAATAGTGGTTGAGGTTATATAGAATTGATGAAGATGAACATGTAAGGAGTACAAAAAATAAGAAGTACAAAAAACTAGGGCAGAGCATGAGAATAGAATATAATACTAGTACAATACTAGATAACAGGAAGTTCATATAGAAGAGACTCAATAACAAGAATAGGATAGGTTGTTTTACAACGATAACTATTATTGAGTAAAGAGAAAAGAAAAAAAGAAAAAAAGACAAAAATATAAATAAAATAAAATAAATCGATAGATAAACAGATAAATAAATAAATAAATAACAATTATTTAGTAGAGAATAAGAATAAGAAAAAGTTTAAGAAATAAGAAAAGAAAAAAGAAAAAACTTAAATAAATAAATATGACATTTTATAATATCAATTAGTTAGCGAAAAATAAGAAAGAAGAATACAAACACAAAGAGGAGAAAAATGTGAACAAGAAAAAACAGTTGTCTGAAAATTTTTCTATATTCTTTATTCTGTTTTCTGTTCTATTATTTGCTTTTCGTCTTTTGTTTTATTTTGTTTTTTATCTTTTTTCTTTTATTTTGTTTTGTATTTTATTATTTGTTTTTTATCTTTTATCTTTTTTGTGTGTGTGTGTGGGTGTGGGTGTGTGGGTGTGGGTGTGGGTGTGGGTATGGGTGTGGGTGTGGGTGTGGGTGTGGGCCTGGGTCTGGGTGTGGGGTGTGGGTGTGTGTTGGTGGGTGTGGCTGTGGCTGTGGGTGTGTGTAGGTGGGTGTGGGCGTGGGTGTGGGGTGCAGGTGTAGGGCGCGGGTGTGAATACACAAAATATTCACATCTACACCCACACACACCCACAGCCACAGCCACAGCCACACACCCACACCCACACACCCACACCCACACACCCACACACCCACACCCACACCCACACCCACACCCTATAATTAATAAAACAAAAGATACACGTTCACAAATATCAATAAAATGTTTATCAACTGATTTATATAAATATTTTCTTTCAATTGAAAAAGATCGAAAAAATTGTACGTTCACCCCGGTATGTATCAACAAAATATCTTTATCATTATTTACAAAAACCATTTATTGATAGTGTAAATAATTTATCAATTGGTGTTACATTAGAAGAACGATTAATTCATTTTTATGATATATGAAAAACATTTTTTAACTTAACTAGTCATTCCTCTTACCTGTTTTTCTTTTTATTGCTTGCCAAGTCAGATTCTTCTCTTTTTATTTTGATTCGTAAATTATGATCATGTCATATGCGTGCTTTAGTCTTGTTGTTTTTCCTTCTTCCCTGGCAAAGATTTCTTATTCGTCTCTTGTATGTATTTTGTTACTTTTTGTACAATGATTATTCGTGTTTATTCTTTATTCATGATCATCATTGAATTAGTTGTTGTTTCAAGTTATTGTTTTGTTATAAGAACATTCTTTTATGTGTGTAGTTTTTCTTGGTATTTTGTTCGGAAAATATCATGTGAATGATTCGATAAAGTTTGATGATTACTGCCTAATGGATTTACTACTACAAGTTATTCAAAATAATTTGTAGTTATTTAAATAGATTTGTTTTTGAATTTATTAATTTAAATTCATTCAAATCTTTAAAGCCATCTGATGAGCTTCGTAGCTGAAGCTAAATCCAGATTATGGCAGCTGCACTCAAATTTAAACTGAATTTAAGATTTAAAAGCCATCTGATGAGATCCGTAGCTGGATCGAAACACGCATCATGGCAGCTGTACTCACATCCTTATAATCTTGAGAGGATCCTTAATAGGATCTTGAATAAATCCTGACAGGATCTTGTATTCTCAATTTAGAAAAATATCTGAGCAGGATCATGAAGAAATCCTGAACAGGATCCTCTTTCACCTTGAAAAATCCTGAAAACAGGAACTGCCAGGATTTGAAACAGGATTCTGAATAAAACTTGAAAAGATCCTTAAGATTCAGGATCCTGAAAGATCCTTCCAGGGTTTCTCAAGGAATGAGCAGGATTGAGATTAGGGTTAGTGTTTCACTGTGATGTTCAGCGTATTACGCGTATTGTCTAAGAATACTCTAGTGTTTTCGATAGAATCAACCAGGATTTGCACGAAGACAAACATTATGTCTCACCTCGCTCGAAAGCTGTGTATTCTCTTAAAATAGCACGGCGGATAAAAATAACATACACAGCAAAGAGGTCGCTTATATGGGAAGAGAATGAGGGGGACATGTGAATCTGTATATGACACAATAAAATCAATGTTTAAAACAAAGAATAGGAAAGCATGGTGGGTGAATACAAATGGAGAACACGAAAAGGAATCAGATCTGAATGAAAGAAAGAATTGGACGAAGAGAAAAACGCCAACGGCTGCTGCTAAGCAACAGTAATGAGAAGGAGATAGGCATGGCTCCTAACAAGCATGCTGATTTTTTTCTTAACGTCCTGCCTCTAGTCAATCTCAGTGTGTGATTATGCAAGTGGCTCTTTTTTTTTATTTTTCTTTCTTTGTCCGTTTTTCTGTTCTGTATTTTTCGGTTCTTTTCTTCTAAGAATGCCAACAAAAATTTTTTAATTATTATTCAACCTCATTTATACTTTAGAAAAACTCTTTCATTCTAGCACTCAAAATGTTTTCAGTTGCAGACTGGTACGAGCGTCTCCATGACAAATGACAGTAGATTCCGTTATTATTTGGCTTGATCAAACTTATGATGATGTCGCCGCTGTCGCTAAAGCTAAAACCGGCGCTGCGATTCATGTGGCTCTCTGCAAGGTCGATCCATATCTAGTTACATTTCGTGATTCAAACAAATGCATTGACTATATTACTGATATAACAGAGAATGAGACAAAGAAAGTGCTTATAATTTCATCTGAAAAAACAATTTCTTTACCTGTTAACACGCTTCTTCAACTTAGTGAAGAACTCTTGCAAATTGCTTCAGTTTATATTCTAATTTTAAATGACACGACTGAGAAGCCTCTTGAAAAGACGACAAAAGTGCACGGAGTTTATGCACATCTGAAAGCATTATGCAATCAGCTTTATCAACTGCCGTATATCAGTCGGAAACGCAGAGAAAGAGTTGTGCATACTGATTTTACAGTCACTTCACTACCTTATGTAGCTAATAGTCCTTCAACTCTACCTGATACCATCACTTCGACCACCAGCCAAACAACGATACCACCAGCGTCTGATATGCAATCTCATAAGCGACAGGAAGCTGAATTCATGTATGCACAATTTCTACGAGATATTTTGATTAAAATTGAATCAGGAGAACAAGAAATGGTTGAATTCTGTCGGCAGAAGTATGCCGATGATCAAAGACAAATGAACGCGATAGGAGAATTCGAAGAATATTATGATGCTTGTAATGCTATCTTCTGGTACACGCGTGATATATTTCTCTACCGTCTATTGAATAAAGCGCATAGGGAGCAGGACGTCGAGACACTCTACTCTCTACGATACTTTAGCAAGGATCTTCATTTACAGCTAAAAGAACGACACGCGACGCAGCAGGCAACTCCATCTCTTAATGACGCAGTCGCTGCTATAGCAGTAGAAACTGTTTACCGTGGACAGCTAATGGACACCGAAGAATTCGATAAGAAAATTCGATATAATAAAGGCGGATTTTTCTCAGTAAGCGGTTTTCTATCGACAACAATGCATGAAAATTTGGCAATTTTATATGCTGGTGATCGCAGTGGTGGCCGCACAGATGGTTCTGTCAACGTGCAAAGTGTTTTATTTTCCATAAATATTGATAAAAGTGTAAACAAATTTCCTTACGCAAATATCTCAAAAGAGAGTGCATTCGAGGAGGATGAAGGTGAAATATTATTCTCAATGGGAGCCGTATTTCAAATACTGTCAGTTGAGCTGGATAGTAGTGCTGGTGTTTGGCGTGTGAACCTGAAACTAACTGCTGAAGAAGATGACGAACTGAGGAAACTAACGGAACATATAAAAGAATATATCGTTCTTGCAGATCCTCTTCGAAGTTTGGCTAAACTGATGTTAGAGATGGCAAAGTATGGTCTAGCTGAAAAGTACTATCAGTTGGCTTTGCAAGATCCCAAAATTTTCAACAATTTAGAAAACGTTGGTGGCGTTTACAACAATCTTGGTTTAATCTACGATGAAGTTGGTGAGCGGGAAAAAGCACTTGAACACTTCGAGAAGTCCCTTAGAATTACTCTGAAGTGTAAAGCTGCAACAGATCTTGCATTAGCACCGATCTACAATAACATTGCCAGTACCTACTTTGCACAAGGAAATCTTGAAAAGGCACTGTTCAATTTTAATCAAGCACTAGACATTGAAATGAAAGCGCTCGTGCCAGATAACAGAGAAATTGCATTATGTTGTAACAATATCGGTCAGGTCTACTTTGCACAAAAAAATTATTCAAAAGCGTTCTTATGGTACGCAAAATGTCTAGAAATACAATTAAAGTTACTTCCAAAGAATCATCCGCACATAGCAACAACATATGGTAACTTAGCAGCTCTATTCTATGCGCGTAGTGAATACGATAGAGCAGTACGATATTTCAATAAAACACTCGAAATCCAAGTAATTTCACTTCCAGCTCACCATCCCTGGTTAGCCACGACTTATGATAACTTAGCTTGGGCACTGTACAAAGATGGTAAACTGAAGGAGGCACTCGAGTGCATGAACAAAGCATTAGAAATATATTTGAAAATATGTCCGACAGATCATGAGGATCCCGCGCGAGTTCAAAAATGGATTGCTCATGTAGAAGTAGAAATAGGTACGAAGGACGCCGAAAATAGTTCTTAAAAGTGACTTGCTGAGAAAATCAGTCATTGTAGGACATCAACGATGGGGTGAGATTCCGGGATTTGCTGATTTTTTGATATGTTATAGAGGGCAATAATTTACGTTATTTCTGAAATTTTCGGCTCGATCCAACGATCTTTACCAATACAATTATTCAAGATACGTATCAAGTTTTTGACGATATTTACCATATATATTTGCTGATTTTTTTAATCGTTTTTTAGCAGAGTTTTCTCAGAAACATTGACTTTTGTCTTTGGAAATGCGAGATTTTGAGCTTAAGAGCTTCATAATACTAATCGGCTGTGGATAACGTTTGTACATAGAAAATGTCAGAAGCTTTCTTCAGCCAAATAGCTATATACTGATATCTGAAAAAAGAGGCAAATTTTCCCTCTATTTTACATTTTTTCAGCAAAATATCGATCGACCGACCTTCATGCTGTAACAACAGAATGCTTTGATATTTGTACTGATGACGGAGCATCAAGAGTTCTACCATCTGATGTACTTAGAAGTTTGTTCCCGTGAGAAAAATGCATCACTTTTGATGAGGCAATGACATTTTGTTCCACATCCATATTATATTCACAAGATACTATGCTCTGTTCCATAGGTCATACCTATTAGACTGGTTGATGTTTTCTTGTTCAGCTTCTTTTTATTGAGGCTCGCATATAGATCTGAAATTACTAAACCAAACATTGAACACCTTTGTTGTTAGTAAAAAATCCAATACCTTCATAGAAGGATTATGTCTGTACAAAATATCAGAGACCTGGTTGGTATTTCGACATTCTGATTGTCGAAAGTTGACTCTTATGAAAAATGAACCTGATATTCGGACGGTGGGTGCGGGAGTGTCTGGGTGTGGATGTGGTTGTGGTGTGGGCGCGGGTGTGGGGTGTGGATGTCGGTGTGGGTGTGTGGGTGTGTGGGTGTGGATGTGGGTGTGGGTGTGGGTGTGGGTGGCGGTGGTGGTGTCCGTGTGGGCGTGGTGGGCAGCAAGAATTAACACCCACACCCACAACCCACATACCACAACCCACACCCACACCCACACCCACACCCACACCCACACCCACACCCACACCCACACCCACACCCACACCCACACCCACACCCACACCCACACCCTGTGGATG
>CAJNOP010001126.1:37967-50393 GCA_905250075.1 Rotaria sp. Silwood1
CCCCACACCCACACCCACCCACACACCCACACCCACCTGCACCCACACCCACCCACACCCACACCCACCCACACCCACACCCCACACCCACACCTACACCCTTAATATACTATCAGACAATAGAAAATATCATATTAAAATAGACTTTTGAAAAAAACAAAAGCATATCGACGACAACTGAACATTACAATGTCTGAATGATATCAAATGGGATCAACATATATTCATTAATATAATATTTTCTATTTTTTTCCTCTTTGTTTTAATCAAACAATACGATCAAATTTATTGTACTACAAATAAGGATTGTAAAAGAATAACAATACTATGGTCATTTTCTTTGGCAACTAATTATAATACGTGTTCAATGCATTCTTTCTGGATAGTTTTGTCTATTATTAATTAGCTAGCTATTCGACTTAATTTAGAAAGAACCAGATTTTTCGATACTGTTGCCAAGATATCCATCTAATAGGATAAATAGAAATTGTTTGATCGAGGAGAAGAAGCACGTACTCTCTCCGATAGATTTGCTTTTTACATGAATCAATAGAATCTTAATCAACAGAGATATAATTTTCTAAGAGTAATCACAATTCAAGTCATTTATGCATTTTAAGAATATGTTTTTTTTTCTAAAGATCGACATATTATTATTTACTCTAAAAAACGAAAAACTGAGGAATAAAAAATGGATCAGTTATCATTCGTGTATGAGCTTTTCATGAAGGTTCTATCAAACGGCAAAAAGCAATTGTATCAAAACATGGAAACTGAGGATGAAAAGAAATTGAAGTACCAGTTTTATCTACTTAAACTCTTTTGCATGTATTAGCCATTATTGCAACTATCTATAAGTTCACATTTCAAAAACGACTCATTCGATGAAATAGTTGCTTAATCATATTCATCAGACCTTCTTTAATAACAAAATTGGAACAAATATCTAACAAAAATCGTTTCCACAAAGAGCGACATCTAAACTGATTTCAGAATGATGATTCAGACCTACCTTTCATTTTTTCAATTTTTTCCACATAACAAAGAAAAAAAATAAGGGTTTTTTCGTTCTCTTTTCATTTTATCCAAGATAAAAAGTAATTGATTTCCAACATGCGGATACTGTTACTCATATTATTCGACAACATACACAATCATACTTCCCAACGAGGTCAAACAGACTAGACGAATTAAAACTGAATTAAGAGATATGATTGGTGTTTCTACTTAGCAACACCAATCAAATCTCTTAATTCAGTTTTAATTCGTCTAGTCTGTTTGGACCAAACATAGAATATTATTGCATCAATGTCAAACAATACAATTCCATCGATGGAAGCATTACCAGTGGAATTACTTCATCGCATTTTTGATAATCTTGATACACAAACAATCGTATTTTCAGTTCGACCTGTATGTCGATTCCTTCGATCAGTTGTCAAAACTTATGATCGACATATTTTGGATTTGAAATTAATTTCAAAATTAAATTTTTATACTCTCTGTCGATTAATTCATCCACAGAATGTTATATCATTAATACTTTCAAATGATGAATTAACATCAAATCAAATAGATTTGTTTATTTCGCTTGTTCGGCTTCGTCAATTAACTCGACTTCGTTCTTTAGCTCTTCTTAATATCGATGAATTACAATTAAACGTCATTTTGAAACGCATCAATCTTACTATACTTACTTTCTTCTCATGTACTATTAGAAAATATGATGATAGACGTAGAAAAACAACGAACGAACTTCTCACATCAATCATCGCTCAATCATCTTTGGAAAAAATTGAATTCGATATTAAATCTGAGAGAATGCTACAGATTTCATGGCCAATCAATTGCACTATTCAATATTTAACTATCAACGAAAGCATAACTAAAGATAATCTTTTTACAATCCTTCAATGTTCTTCTTATTTACATACAATCATTTTGAAAGAGAGTTGTAATAAGATTATAAATAATATTACTGTACCATTTTCTCCTCCACAATATTTCCGACAATTGAGATCGTTAACGATGGAGAAACTTGATGTAAACATTGATAAACTGGAATCATTTCTATTATTAACACCATCACTTGTTTATTTAAAACTCATTGATGGAAAACATATGCTTGATGGCAAACGATGGGAACAATTCATTGAAATAAATCTGCCTCATTTAGACAAATTTGAATTTTATTTTGTCGAATGTAGTTCGATTAAAAAGACTGAAGCAGATCTGGAGCTAATTATTGCTTCATTTCGAACATCATTTTGGATTGAACATAAAAAATGGTTTGTTAGTTGTGACTGTGATATGAATTTCTCAAATACTATTTATCTCTATTCATTACCAATATGCAAATCTTTTCTCATATACGAAGTGAAGTCACAAAAACTTTCTTTATCTAATTATAATACAACGAGAGACAATCATCGATCAATAATGAGTAATGTCAATTCACTACAATTATTTTTGGAAAAACCATTACCTGATCACGTTCAAGAAAAAGTATGTTATTTAACTGGTGTTATGTATTGAGATAGATACAGTCCGATATACTGAGTATTAATCTTTCGTGTTGTAACCATCTCATATTGAAGGTACCCAGTCAAGTGAATAATGAAGAAATGGGCATTAAAATGCCTTAGTACTTGTAGTTAGACCATTTCGACCATTAAAATTCATCTTTTTAAATAAATAATGGTGAAATGGCCATTAAAACGAATAATAATTCCTTAGTAAATAATTTTAGCCATTTCACAATTAAGGACTCTGTTTTTTCGAAGATTCAAACTGATTTTTAAAATGTTTATAGCTTCAAAAATTTATGTGGATTATTAATGTTTGCTTATGACATGTTTTTTTTTGGGAAATACTCAAAAGCATTCCTGTAAACTTAACAGTTTCAACGTCTATTGAAGTATGCGACTCTGATAAAATTACACTTAATAACGGCCGAAGAACTATTTTTTGTATGATACTGATAGCCGGCTTGCAATTCTCGAATCGAAAAGGATCTTTTCTTTATAATACTTCTAAACTTATAAGTTTTTCGATAAATATTGAATGTCTGTAATTGACAGTGTCATCATTTTTTTTCGAAAGAAGATAGATCGCATTTATTTTGGAGATAAGCTGTATATCTTAGGTGACTAGTCTAACCTTGTTTCTTCTCTCTCAAAATAAACAATTCGGATTCAGAGGTGCTAAAATAGTGCAAAGGACCTATCGAAATATCAGCGCATAATCATTTAAGAAGTCAAATTTCCTGTATATTACAGGAAAAAACTTGAATTTAATTAAAATTTGATATCAACAAAACCAAAGTAGATATCTCTGGTAAAATGAAGTTGAATGATTAAAATTTAGGCACAAAATTATTTTTTCCAATGTGAATCACATTATGATGTAAACAACAAAAAGATATCATATTCTGTTGAAATCAAGTGTGGTCTTTATTATTCATGTTGTTATTTTGGTTTGTTCGACTAAAGTGATCGCATAAATCGAAGTAGACAGATTTTATTTTATGCGATGAAGTCTTCGTAAAAAACAGCCTGCGTAATTTACCTCGCATTAATCTAACACTATAGAAAATTACACAAAACTGGTTTTTCAAATGACATTGTAAAAAACGCTCTCGAATTTTATATGATATCGTTCATAATAACGAATACTTAGAAATATTTATATAAACTTATTGATTTATTTGACTTTTTTTTACAAAATTTTTCGTTAATTAAAAAAAATATATTTAGTTCTTTCTATAGTGATATTTCTATACTAGTTGATCATTTAAATATTTTGTGCACACTATTACAGTGTTTTCTGTAATAATATAATACACATCTTTGTATACATCGCTAATTGACACGTCAGGTCTGACTATAATACAGTATTCTCTTTTCTTACTCTACTCTCTTTAAAAAAATATTCATGTACTGATGGTAACATTCTCATGTTCTATTTTTTTCTCCATCCTTATAGAATTACCAATAGTCTAATAAATTGCAAAGAAAAGCGAATCGTCAAAAACATGTGTGGAAACGTAGGGGGAATAGCGACGTTGACCGTGTAATTAGTGACTTTTCATTGCATATTTAAATATATATCTAGTATAAATTTGGTTTAATCGATCTACTTTCGTGCACGATTCAGTTATTTTCTTTAACATTCATATTGTTTTTATGAAGAACAGTACTTAAGAACAAGAAATCGATAGAAATATGTGCATGTGTACTGACTACTGTTCGTGTATTCAGACACATTGCGTAACTAATATATATGCGTCTATGTTCACTTCTAAGTTAATTCAAGTAAAGCTATTTTAAATGGTTAGATCAAAGTAACACTTTAGATCAATCACAATTTTTTCTCACTAAGCTGTTATCACATTTCATCTGGCAATTGTTGAAAATAGTAGCTAAATCATAGAGATATATTTTGAGTAATAAATGAAAAATCGAAACTTGTAGCCTATCTTATTAATTTTTATAAATAAGAAACGATACACAGTGTGAATAGAGAACAAGTATTATCGTACAGGTATCAGAATTTTTTTATTTGAATTACGTATTTAATTATCTAAATATCTAATAATATCATATCGATTCGATCTGTTTAACATTACTTATTCATCTCACTACTATTCTGTCGCGATATTCAACTATATCTGATTGGTTGATTTTTATTGGTCCAATATAGTCTTTGTCTCAGAAAATAGAACAATGCTATAACCAGTGTTTCTAACAGCAAGGGTCAGCCTTTGTTACAAAGTGTCCAAGATCCTTGCGATATTCGATTGACACTGTGTTTGACACTTTGCTGATGACAACAAAGTGTCAAGTCGACTCTTGTTGAGAATAATTTATACTTTGCTGCTCGTCGAAAACATATCCCTATCCCAACTTCTGAATTTTGTGATTAATATTGATGTATTCATTATGCTGACATTTTTTAGTTAGTATTTGGATTTATTGGAACGTTTCTCTACATTTCAATTATTGTTATTCTTTTATACTTGACAGAACCTTTAAAGTAACTTATGCGAATGTTTGTCTAATCACTATTGATCGAGACAAGTATAAACCGCAGTAATGTAACTAATAGATGTATTTGGATTTTAGTAGGGGATACTAGTTTATTTTATACATATCGTCCTCACCCATAAACAATATTCTGTACACAGAATATATATATGCTTTTCATGTTTTAAGTAAACTAAATAGTATCCATTTTTATCTATTTTTTGTTTTATCTCGTCTATTAAATATTAGATAAAAGAATTTTTCATCGAACGCTATTAATTACTAAAAGCTGTATATTTTCTATTCGATCTTACACAGGCATGTGAGAGAAGCGCCTCAATCAGGTGTGGTACTTTAGCTTTACTTTGAAGTTAACGTAATTTTTTTCTGAAATTCTTCTTGTAAACAAATTATTCTTTCACAAGAGAAAATCTATGTGAAACTTCGTAAAAAATAGTCTTTAAAAAATAACTTACCCTGAAACAGATAAACAGATACCTTCTTTTCTCAAAAAATGATCTCTGGAAAAGTTTGCTTTCACATCAGTATTTTCAGAGTTAAACTGGCTCTCCTAGCTTGGATGTCTCAAGCTATAGGCGAAGTATGGGGAGATCAACAACTCAGGGCCACAATCGGAAGGCTCCTGAATTCAACAGATAACGTAGATTACAGTGGCCTTTTGAAAATTAGTAAACAAAAATCTGAATAAAACGCTGAAGAATTCGCTTGGCAAAAACGCAAATTTCACAAGAGCGGGATGTGAACCTCTCTGTCAGTCGAATACCTGTAACAAATTTATATTAAATATTTCTTTTTCTTTAATCCAATTCTAACACAGCACTTTGGAAACTTTGTGACACTCTGTTTAAAAAAACAAAGTGTCATTTTACACTTTGATTGCAAATATAAAGTGTCATTGGACTTTTTGTTTCAGATTTCTATTAGAAACGCTGGCTATAACTATAAAAGGAAGAAAAGAGAACGAGTCCAATTCATTTTAAAGATTGATACGTCAGTTGTAACATATCGCCATATTCATATCCGACATGATAAGGAACACTGTTGGCAAGTTTAAATAGTACTAACTAAGAAATTTACCTTTTCATTGATAATATTTGAGACTTTTGTGAACCTTTCCTCTGCGCAAGATGTTTATTTAGACATCTTAGGTTATTCGTAAAATGTAATAGGGCAATCGATCGCCACTCATAATCTTCTGTATGTTACAGAATAAGATAAATGACACTCAATATCTTTTAATTTAAGTAGAAAGATCATTGAATCGGATATTTTTATGACTAACATGGTAGTATACATTGAATATTGACATGTGCTATATATGATATAAACATATGATCTAATCCTCAGTGTTGTTCCATTTAAAGTGAGAAAAATAGCTATGTTATTCATTTGGATCAGCTTTAATATTCTTCTAATTTTAAATCACTTCCTAGAATTTTTGCTGTATTTACCTTCCACACAATCATCATAGTATACTAAGTGTGTCGAAGTAAACACAAAATTACAGCACGATTCAATCGTTAAAAAAAGATTAAACTGAGTTTTTTGTGTGAATAATACAGATTCTGATAGAGAAAGAGTAATATAAATAATTAGTCAAAAAGGTCAGCAATAATAAATTTGAGATATTTAAATACTGTTCGACAAGTTTATTTCAATTTTAATTATTTATTACAATTTAAGTGACGCTTTTTTCTTCGAAGATGCTCTTTTCAATGTATCATAAAAATCCTACAAATAAATTAATCACGAAAACAAAACAAAATGGAAGAAAAATAGAACAGGCTATATATTTCCTTGAGTCCAATTTCATAGTGGTACAGAAACCAAGACGGTTATAATACCGACCAGGTAGGCTCGGATCTTTTACATACCACTATGAAATTAGCCTAAAAGAAATATATAACCCGTTCTATTTTTCTTCCATTTTGTTTTGTTTTCGTGATTAATTTATTTGTACTGTTTTTATGAAACATTGAAAAGATCATCTTCGACGAAGAAAGAAGCGTTACTAAAATTGTAATAAATAATTAAAATTGAAATAAATTTGTCGAACAGTATTTAACTATCTTAAATTTATCGATAACTTTCCTATCAACAAAATAGGTCAGAAATAATGCAAAAAATGATTTGTGTTGTTAACATTATTTTTTTATCTTTTTTAACCATTTTTACTTAATCAGAAGTAACTATTTTAATGCATCACATGGAAAGCATTTTCGGCCATTTTTTGTGACCGTTTTACATCATTATAATTATGTATATTTTTAAGCATTTTAATATCATTTTACCATTTTGTTCCCTGCCTGGGTAGATTAGAAGAATCAGTTTAATTCAAGTTGAGTAGAATATTGTAAAATTACGCAATGACAACCTGCGGAACAGTTGCGTCTTAACCAGTGATGAAATATTTCAATATAGGTCCTAAACTAACAAGTAGAGGAACAGAATCAGAAATTGAAATATCGAACAAATTATGTTTTATATTATAAAGACATGCATTCATGTTGAGACAGGTACAACATCACTGTTGCATCCCTGTATTCAAAAGATTATTTATGTCATCTAAATCTAAAATCATATCTATGTTTGACTACTTTTAGAAAACAACCGCAACTCATCCATTGTTTCCTAAAGTGACCGAAATTGATCTTCAAATCCAGAATGATTGGTCTTTGTTTTCGCTACAATCACTTTCCATGTTCATTGATATTCCACGAATAGTTCAAATGAAATTGAATACATTTTATTTTAAACTATACGATCAAAATTTATTAATGGATATTGGACTTTTTATGCAACAAGCTCTCAATCTTTCCTCACTGATCATCCATGCATTCTTTTTTCGAGACAAATCAACTAAAATTATAGAACATATCCATTCCATAATCCCAAATAATGTGAAACATTTACAAATCCCAATAAATAATTTAGATCAAATAAAAAAAATTCTCGAACGATCTCAAAATCTGTCAACAATCAAATTTGACATTCCATATTCAAAATTCTCTATAGAAGTGGTCAAATGGTTTGCTGATAACACCATTGATTCAACATGTCAGAAAGATTATAAAACAGTTGGTGTATGGCTTGGAAAGAAAAATATTCAACCAATTGAAATCGAACTCGACAATAAACGAATTAAATTACATGATAATCGTTCAGACTCTTAATTGTTCGTCCGATCAAATTTCAATAGCTAAAAATCTCAATTATGATTTAACCTTGAGTTTTATACTTTCGTATAACATGGCTTACTTTTGAATAAATTACTTCTTTACTTTTAATTTTATATATTACAAGAATGAAGTTATTTTAGTCCAGATTCAAACACCTCACTGATGAATGGTAGATAGAAGTCTAGCGACAAGCATCATTGAAGGAATTCAAAGGTTAATCATAGAAATAGTTAACTAATTGCCTTAATTACTGATAAAGTTGAGTCAAAATATGCATATTGACTAGAAAAACTTCTATTTTTAATTCATCATTACCAATAACAGATGATAGGAGAAACATGCTTTACAGAGCCCGAAACGAAGCAAGTTTTTATCGCATCGTCTCGACTCGCTTAGCCTCGTGTCCAGTTTTCAAAAGACTTCCTCGACTCGCCTCGCCTCGTGAGGCTTCTGTCTCGGTTCGCTTCGGACAAATCGTAATAACCACGATAGGGTACCAATTTTTCAATTTCTTCTATCCAAAACCGCATGGAAAATTAATATATTTACTTCTGACCCCGCTTTATTTCCTCGCAAGTCAACAATAGCTACCATTCATTTAACACATTCGAGGCGATGTCGCCCACCGGTGGGCGACGCTATAGTTTAACGAGAAACTGTATAGAAAAGCACTTTCTTTTGCTTTTTTCTTAAGCAGGAGGTTAAACATAAGATGTCATTTCTTCTGTTTTCAGTACTTTATCTGAATCCTTTATTCCATAGCATAATGTTTATCATTAAAACACTCAAGACAAAAAATTTTATCATAGTCAGAACAGAAAGTTTTTACTTTCTTTGCTGCCGCATTGCTCGCTTCTCTTGACTGTTGGGCCCTTCCCTTCGCATAGCAGCCAGTACAGCGTCTGTCGACATTGTGCATGGATCCTTCCTTTTCTTCGAGCTTGTGATCGGCGAAATAGTCAAGAGAAGCGAGCAATGCGGCAGCAAAGAAAATAAAAGCCTTCTGTTCTGACTGATAATGTAGAAAGCTGCAGCAAAAATAAGTTGACACAGAAACCTTATAATAACCTGCAGGGGATGTGGGTGTGGGTGGGAGAGAGCTCTTCAGTTACACCCACACCCCACAATCACGGTTCCCGTTCGTGCGGTTAAACGCGTTAATTGAAAAATCTTGAGGGTGTGGGTAAAGGAAAGATCTATACCTATGCCGACATCCACATTCCACTCATACCCACACCCTGTACAGTGATGATCTTAGTGATATATTGTGGCCGAGACAAGAGAAACTTACCAAATGATTATGTCATCTACCATCAGCCGAGTTCTTATATACACATTCGTAGAACTTCGATGTTCGATCGAGCTTGGCTGGTATCGATGATAGGTACATGTCTACCTAATTTTCTAATTTTTCTTTCTATTGTCGACGATATAGCCGTTTTTGATGTCATTGTTCCGAAAGTAATCTATAAAATATTTGTTCTTTTAAGAATCTTTTGGATAGTTTCACTTTTGATGACTATATGACATCCTGCACAAATTTCTGAGAATGACTTCTGTCCATGCACATACAAGTTGTACGATCTTCCAAAGATATGTTAGACTTGATCTCAAATACAATAGCACATAGAATGAAGTCTTGACGTTTTGTATATTATCGTCTTCAAGATAAAAACAAGGAGAAAGAAAAATTTGTTATTCTCATGCTGAGATATAATTCAATGTATGATAATCAAATAACCAATCATTAGAAACCTATTTTTGCTCGTTTTTTGTATCAAACTACGACGTACTATCTAAATTTGAGAATTACTTTTGGATGTTTCTAAGCTGAAAAGTACAAAAATACATTTGTCGGTACACAACACGAAAATAGAACTGTTTCAGAGCGGTGTCTCAACAAAAATATTGCTGTCAATACTTTGAAGTGCCAGCATTGACTCGATGGTTGCCTTAGAAATATGTAACCAAATGAATCGCCTAGAATCATATTCCATATTGATAAAAGACACCAATATGAAAAAAAAACATTTTTTTACTTATCAGAGAACAGAACATTTACTTTTTACAATCTTTTCTGTTCCTATTTATAACAGAAAGCAACACAATTCGAATCTCAATGTCATACTAGCTTCATAAAGGAGAGATCTTGATGGCAACCAATCTATGATTCATCCTCTTACATACCATCGACATCGTGGAATAGAATAAGAAAAATAACATGATTAAATAAATAGTTACATGCCGATGTTTTCTTTGCTCAGCTGCTTGACTACTATTGTCACTATTGTTTTGTCGGAGAAAATTCATAATAAAGAAGTCACACTAACACATATATTATTTACTTTATTGAGGTACCCTGTGTGCCAATCAACTGTGAATATGGGGGTATACTTTTTACTCGTATTTACATTTACAGTGTGCACCATCTTTAGAGAATAAATATCATTTCATGAATTATAAGCGCCACTGATAGCATGTTAATTAAAGTATCATTAATATATCCTCATTAAGTCGGTCACACGTAAACCCAAGCTAAAACTGCATGTTGAACATCGATAATTCTAAAAGAATGGGACCCAAACTCACAAAGAGCAAAGATGGGTGTAGGTGTAGATGGGAGTATGGAAGAAGAAAAGACTCACACACACATCCACACTCAGATGCCATTGAAAGTAAATCTTTTAGACACTTTTCGGCAGGGTAAAATATTTCATTTGAACAACACTATTTTACATTATCGATTTACATAATGGATCGCCCTGCTATGACTGATAATACAGCCTGCCTTTGCAAAAAGCACCTCAACAACAAAAAAATTAATATTTTGATTATGCTAATTATACTAATATTCTTTTTCTGTGTACAATATATTATACAGAAACTACACATGTGAGTGTTCATTCTCATTTATCCTGCTTGATTGTGATATAGTTAAGAAATGTTTAGTCAATAATAAAATGAAATTACAACACTGCTTGAAGCAGAGGGTACGGGGTGTGGTTGCGGGTATCAGTATGAATCTTATTGTCAGGCTACAGAAGATCCACGCCCACACCCATACCCACCCTTCGTTTCTAGATGACAACAGACAAAAAAAACGACGCTTGTTGTTTTTACGTTCTGTTCTACCGACTACTTGGTTTTTTCCAATTTACGTCGCAATTATTAAGAGAACAAAGCAAAGAAAAACACTTTTATCATTTATACCAAGAAAGAAGAACGGTAAAAAAAAGTAAAAACTTTCTCGTTCGTTTCTTTTTATAAAGCAAATATCGAAAATAGCACATTGATAAACAAAATCCAATAACCAAACACCCAATAAGACATATAATTCATCTTCTCAAAATTCACAATCAGATCCAAATTCATTTCGAATACCAGTACCTTCCATTTAAATACAATTTGCAAGTGACAATAGCTAGTGATTATTAACTACAAACACAAGCAAAAATATCGACATATTCATTGCCTTCGACCTTCATCGAAGTAATACGTACATCTCATAATACTAAATCTTCAACACCACCGTCACACTCTGCAGCTCTTCCTAATAAAATGACAAAACCTAGTCAGTATATACCCTATCTACCGCCAGCACAGCCAATTGATTTAAGTACATTTAAAGGTTTTAAATTCGTTACACTTGATGGCTTAGTGGTAGAAACACGTGATATTGATGATGATGTTAGTGGTACATTTGAATGGGAGATGTGTGCAGGTCAAGAAGATCGATGTATGCAATTTATTCGGGAGAAATGTGTTAATAAACGAACATTCTTGATTACCTCTGGTGGACTTGGAAAAAATGTTGTACCTCATATTCATGATTTACCACAACTTTATGCAATTTATGTTTATTGTCAAGATATTGCAGGTCATCAACAATGGGCATCTAAATTTTCAAAAGTACGTATTGTTTGCAATGATGATAGAGTCTTACATCCTCAACTTGCCGTCGATGTGGCACAAGCCAATATTGATTGGGGAGATGCACTTCTCAATGCAGGTAAACGTGATGAAGCTAGGGCGAAATTCCAAAAAGCATTGGACAATTTAACCAAACATGCTAAATTTTCTGATCAAGCTTTCCTGAATCAAGTTCAAAAAAAATTAGCTGAATGCAATTAAATTGATTTATCAATGAACTATGTTTATGTTTTATTGCAAAAGAACTTTGCGAATTTTTCTTGTTGTTCTTA
>CAJNOP010001127.1:0-17714 GCA_905250075.1 Rotaria sp. Silwood1
ATTAATATTAGAGACTAATCGAAATGATTCATCACTTTGAACTATATCCTATATTTGTATAGAATGAAGTTTTATTCTGTATATATTAGATGTAGAACATAATATTGACAGCGATTGCAGTCAGATGATTGAATGCATTATATTATTGACCGAAAGTAAGTTCTGTGACATTTGAAAAATAATTAATAGAACTGTTCGTGATTTGTGTAATGTATCCATAAAGATAATGAACTATATCTTAATTTGTTTCATGATCCTCAGGTGGACAGTAATTTTCATCCGATTCCCAATATCATGAATAATGGATTTTCCTAATAAATTAAAATTAATACAAATATAGTATTTTTGATAGTATACTGTCACATATTCAGAAAATCAGAGATTCTAGCAGAAGAAGCAGTATATGTATCCTCGTCTCGCTCAGACTTGAGAGTGTGGGTGTGGCTGTTGGTGTTTGCTATGAAACAGAATTACCTGCACCTGCGCCTACACCACTACCCACTACCCACACCCACACACCTTCTTCACTAGTGTCCGACTCGGATCGGGTCAGATCTCAAGTCAGGTCACGAACAAACGTATTTCACCTCGAGTCAGGTCGAGTCGGGTCACACAAAGTTTACGAATTCCGAACTTCACATAAGAAAAACAGCAATTTTAGAGGAGATAATGATTTCTTTATTTCGAATATCAAGAGAATATAAATCGATTTACTCAGAAGATTGATAATGCCTGAAAAAAACTGATCTTGGTTGGCTACAAACTATTCCTCGCATCGGGCGGGTCTGGTCGGGTTACGAAAAATCTTTGAGTTCGAGTCAGATCGGCTCACAAAAAAATGATCCATGTCGAACACTGTTCCTCACATTGTCGGATAACTATTTTTTAAGATATTGTAAAGTTTCAGATTTTAAAAACAAAATTTTCATAGCAATTTTAGTAAAGAAATCCGATACTTTTCAAAAGTGGAAAGTCACGACCCACTCCCGGGTCTTCCTCATGGTCACATCTTTGAATCCCTATACAGTTTCTAGTATTGTTAAAGAATTTATAAAGTTCAATAAAGGATAATTGTAACATTGATGAAGAAAAAGTTTAATTGCGCTTTTCTTTCGTTGAACTGTTGTTTATTAGAAATAATTTTTTTGTATTAGTTTTCATAATGATGAAGAAGACATCTGTGTTTGATATTTGAGTTTTTTAAGATCTGCATTAATAAGTTTGTCATCAGAGAATGATCATTCGATCATGAAAATTGACTTTTTCCAATTTTGTTAAAAAGTGATTTTTCCTATAAATCTATCAAATTTTTTTCAATAATAAAAAACTCTAATTCTTTCTTAGTAAATTTCTATTTTCACTAAACTGACGATTAAAACAAATTAAAACAAAACAAAACAATTCAGTGTTAACTCCATTGATTAATCAGATAATTAATTTTGATACATCGTAAGAGTAAATCGAATTTGGGTGTAGGTATGGGTGGGTGCGGGTGTGGGTGGGTGTAGATATGGGTATGTGGGTATGGGTGTGCTGGGTGTGGGTATAGATGTGGCGAATAAAACAGGCTCAACACTGACACTAACACCTACAGCCACACCAACACTAACACTCCCATACCCACACCCCCAAGCAATAATAAAAATTGAACCATAAGTCGTACAAACTTCACCGACGTGTCTTTTTGTCGAAAAATGTTTTGCTCTACAATCTAAACTATTTTAAGAACTTCGCGTTTTTTTTTTTCATGATCAATCATTTCTTCTATAGAAAACTGCAAAATTTCATTTTTAGTCTCGCTTGTGGGCGTGTTGGTGTTGGTGTGTGGGTGTAGGTGTGAGTGTTGATCCTGTTTAACTCGCCCCACCTACACCCACATCCGACATCCACACTCACACACCCATACCCTCACCCACACCGACACCCACACCCATATTTGTGATTGACTTTATCTCAATGTATGCGTGTATGTTGATAATAGCTTAATTATTATCATCTTTTCATCGCTCTCTGACGAGAAAAAAAAAGAAAATTATCGATTTTTAACATATAAATATGAATGATTTTCTATGTAAAATCATTCAATTTATTGAATCAAATAATAATCTTTTCTTTTTATAGTTTAGAATGATTTCAACGATACAAAATTATACAATTCAATTCAAATCAAAGCCATTAAAAAATGTAGGTATTAGTTTTTCTTTTTTTCCTTTTTACGATCATATGGAGAGTAGTAAGTCCTCATATGATCTTTTTTATGTATTTTCTTTAAATTTTAGCCGTTAATCAATCAAGAAAAAGATAATAGAGGGTAAGTCATCTTTTTTTTTAATCATTTAATATTTTTTTCTTTCCTTTTTAGAGACGTCATCATTCAACATCAACGGATGAGTATTTTTTTTTTTCTTGAGATGAGACTCAGTTAAGTGAGTGTTAGAGGGGGAGGGGGTACGTTGAGGTTAGGTTCGCCTTATAAGAAGGACTTCCGGGTAGTCTCTAAAAGCCCGGCCAGGAACTGCTTTGTTGTCCATGGCAACACGATCAGACCCCCAGACTCACTGACATATGACATCGGATATGTGTATGTGAATGATGTGGGTCTTCCCGCGCGTGCATGAGCATTACGCTCGCCATGGCTTCACCAGAATGGTTGCTGGTCGCGCGCGCGCGAGAATAGAATAAATTTCAATGCATTTTTTCATTCAATCGCAATTTATTTGAAAGAGGACAAAAAAGAACGAAACAAAAAAATTAATCATACGAATTGAGTTTATGCGATATTAAATTTTTGTACTCGATCATTTCCCTGATCGACGACATAGAGATTACCATGTCGATCGAATGATAAACCTGTGGGAGAATAGAGTTGATTCGATTGTGCTCCTTGTCCGTTTCCACCAAGAATGACACTTCCTTGTGTGGCACCTTTTGACCAACGCATGATTCGATGATTAGAAGAATCAGTCACATAGACAGTACCCAATTGATCAACAACGATTACATTAGGACCATGCAATTGTGTAAGACTATTTCCTTCTCCTTGACCACCGGCTACGATAATGCATTGTGTTGCACCTTCTTCCCATTTCATGACACGATGATTTCCCCAATCAGACACATAAACCGAATGATCTCGATCGACAAATACGGATTGGGGAGAAGAGAGTTGATCGAGACGATTTCCTTCTCCATTGCCACCTGCAACCACTGTTCCTTGAGTATCACCAATTTTATATCGTCTCACTTCGTGTTTTCCTTCGTCAACGACATAGAGAGAACCATTGTCATCCATTGTCAAACCATAGCAAGCGATATTTGAAATAATTGTTTCTCCACGAGTACCATTTCGCCGAGGCCATCGAACTACTCTTTTATTCCAATAATCGCAGATGATGAGACTATCGTTCTCTTTGTTGATAATCACATCTCGTGGGCCATTTAATCGATGAGCTCCCTTTCCTTCTCCATTCCCACCAGCAACTACTTTGCCATTCGTTGCACCAGATTTCCATTCCATAATACGATGATTAAACAGATCAGCAACATAAATCGTCTGATCTTCGTCGATGTACAAACCCCATGGGTACGAGAGTTGATTGGTTTCACTGCCTTGGCTATTTCCTCCAGCAACAGTGATACCATTCTTTGACCATGTTGCATTAGGATGAATATCAATGGAATTTGCACGCATTGGTACTGAAATGAAGAAAAAGTATGAAGTAGAAATAAGCATTGATTTCATGTTGCTAAGAAATTCATGAGATATTTGTAATTTAATTGATACGATCAAAAGAAATATCTAATTTTTTGTAAACATATTTATTGAATGTAATTGTTCTACTTTTACAATAATTAAAATTTTTGTGTTGTTTTTTTTTGTTCAGGACAAGACTTTCAAAGAGAAAAAGAGAATAAAATCTATCGCATCATTTTAGTTTTTATTTTTTTTACTATATTAAAACATTCCATTATCAATCTATACGAAAAAATAATTTCAGAAGATATGAATTATAAATCAATGAAAATGTATTTTTATTTCTTGTGTTTTATTGATAAAAAAATATACGATTTATTAATACTCATAAAAGTGAAAATTTTATTTTCTACTTATAGATGAAAATAAACATAGTCGAAATTATTGATAATAAACAAAAAATAGATATGAGTGTTTGAAATATAAACAATACAACTGAATTTACTGTTTTATCTATTAGTCTTTGTTTGACTCAGTGTTTCTTTTCAGTCAAAAGAACAATGAAGAAATCTTTGCTCAATAAGTGTTTATATTTTATATAATAGTCAAAAATAGAATTCGAAGTTCATACTGAAAGTCAAACTTGGGAGTATATCCTCTATATTACAATACAATGCAACCATGTCAATAAAATTAAACTTTTAATTTGAATTAAGTTGAATAGTTAGAATTGTAATTCATCTCATGGAGATAAAGCTAGAAGTTATAAATATTAATACAAAATTCTTTTTCCTCAATGATACTTGCTAGATGAAATATTCTTAATTTCTTTTTACATTCATACTGTGTAATACAGACAAACGTAGATCCTTTAAAAAAACAGGAACGAATGTAACTTGATGTACAAATTTATGGTAACTTGTAATATTATATAAAAATTCATGATCGTTATACAGAATAATTTTTCTTATCTACAGGCAATCATATTTTTATCATCAGCTTCGTGTCTTCAAATTATTCAGACATCTGCTTATACACACAAACTCCATTCATTTTAAATAGATACGATCTATTACACTGTAAACAAATTTCGAATAAATTACTTGTTTAATTGATTAATGAGGTCCATCTTTTCTCTCATATGAATCTATTTCATACCGTTCTGAATTCTATGTATGATATATGTATAAGATCTAGCTGACAATGTTATTTCAATGAAATTGAAAAGATGGCTCATCATTTATTTAAATCAGAATATGTTATTTGTGGTGATTTAAAGTATTTCTTAGAATTTTTTTTATCGTATCTATGTAACATTAATTTCTAAATAGACTCTTTCATTTCATTTAATGATTGATCAATTTCAAGTGAAATCTAGTGTCTATAGCAGTGAATAACATAACGAATGTCGTAAAAAATAGTTCTGTTTATATTTTCAACATTTCTATCTCTTAGTAGATCAAATAACATTGTTCTTATTTTCTTTGAAGAATTTCCTTTAAAACTCTATAGAACATAAAATCATTTATTTCTCTCAATATACATAAAAAGTTTAACGAATAATATCTATTTTGTGAACATTTTTATGACGTGTTTTGGTTAATTCATTCTATTATTGTCACGCCAAAAGAAGAGAAAGATATACAAGTCAAAACTGTTCATTAAGACAGAGTTTATTTTGTAAAAGTTGATATGAGATGCCAGTTAGAACATTTCCAAAATGTTTATTAAAGGATTACACAACTAAAACACTATGAAGATGGGCAAACAATAATACTTTAAGATGTGCACTCAATTTCATCAAATGTTAACGAAACAATAGAAATGAATAGAATTGATTAGTGAGATAGAGGGTGTGGATGTGGGTTCTATTCGTAATAAAGTAAGTGTTTAGCAATCCTTTTCACATTCTTTCATTTTGCAATTGCACTAATTTAAAACGTTAAAATGTTTGAGCTTATTTAGTGTTATAGAAAAGTATCGAAGACCATTATACTATAAGCACATACTTTTGGAAAACTCTGAGTGAGACATTTTTTTTAGTCAAAAACAATATAGATATTACTTTTTCATAAAGTTCAGAAAAAACAAATCAGTTGCCAATTATGAATCGTTTCGAAAATTCACTAGTTGTAATAAAAATTATATCCCAATTTTAAATAGTCTATTACATAACTACATTACTAAAATATGAATCGTCTACTTATCTTTATAATCTTACATTTCAAGTTTTTCAACAGTAATTGAGAAAGTGTAAATTAACTCTAAATAGGCTCCAATGAGCTGCTACCTTGACGTATGTTGATTAGGTTACGTTTTCCGATTCTTTTCTTCTATGTTTTTAGAACTAAATAAATTGTACGGATGAGTTTATTTCAGAAGAATTATGTAGGTTAATCTTGAAAAATTTTCAATATACCTATATGAAATAATCATTTGTAAAATTAGAATAAGATCCGTAGCTTCAGATTGAAGCTAGAATGAGTTTAGGTTATTTAGAAGATAAATAAATATGAATTAAAACAAGACGAGTTGAAACCAATGAATTAAAATGAAATTCTCTAAAGATAATTCGATTTTCAGAAATTTGATCGATTTCAATTATTATTCTTATAGAAAATTTTGGGAAAAAAATTTCAAAAATGATCAATACTACGATTTTCTTTTTCAAATTTTTATTCTATTTCATTCGTTGCATAAAAGATTTTCTAGAAATTTTTTAAACGATTTAAATTCATATTAATTCTAGAGTTAAGTCTGACATTAAATTTTCATTTTCATAACTGGGCTGATGTGTCTATATTTGTAGAAAAAATTTGAAATATATATTCATATTTTCGTTTAAAGTCGAATAAAATTTCTATTTAGTTTCGCTAGATCTATTACAAAGACATTTTTTTATTGTAATTAGGTTTGAATTTCCTTCTATTCTCGATATTTCGAATAGTTACAAAAATATGATTCGATTTAGTGAAAAAGTTTACGTATCTTATTTCATCATACTCTTCATTATTTTAGTAAATAAAAATTATTTCTAACGTAAGTTGTAGAAAGCCGTGAAAGAAACAAGATTTTTTTCTAACAAAGAGAAAGAGAAAACAAAATTAATTCTTGTTTCATTTATTTCAAAGTGTTCTACGCAACATACACGTAGGCACAAGCATAAACACGATCCGATTGTATAATGATCACACAAAAAGATCTATTTTTCTTTTTTCTTTTTTTATTCAATATAAACTATACCTTTTCTCAATATTGTTGTTATTATTATTGTACTTAAAACATTCGAATGTATTATATATTCCAAGTTAAAAATTAGATTATCGACATTAAGTATAGTAGCAACATATTCAATACAGGCAAAATACGTCGTTTGAAAAAAGTTATGACCATTTACAAAACAATCTGTAACTTTTCAAAAGAATATGAAGATTATCGGAAATATTATAGGATTACTACGAAGAGAGTATCTTATCATTCTTTTTCGGTAAACTTTCATCATTAAGAAAATGTGAATGATACATTTTGAGGGTGGGTGGGTGTGAGTATGATTCTTCTATTTATCTACACCCACACCCACACCCACACCCTATGTCGTATCGAAGTTACTTCAAATGAGCTCAATGCTACACATAAATATCAATTATTTGATGGTACTAAAAACGATGTATAAAATTATAACAAATTTCTTGTTTTTGAAAATATTGATATCGCAGTTTTTTATGAATAAACATAGACGGAATTATAGAGAAAAATCAAACATCACTATATGTTTAATATTTGATATATTCAGGTCGAAAAAATACGTTCGTAAACGGCTGTATACGAAGAAATACATCTAGGAATGGTGATCTTATACGACCATATATGATCGTAAGTTAGTCGTAAATTCCAAGGTTAAAAAGCTGACGTCAGATCATGCAAGATTCGAAAAGATCTTACCCTTATAAGATTTTCTCTATGAGCTTGTTACAAGAGCATATGATTTTTTATGTGTTCACTTTTTTTTTAAAGATTTCCTCAAATTCGGACTATAAGATGTTAGCAAAAATCTTACAAGATTTAAAGATTAAGAAACACATAAGTACAGGCTGAATGTTTCTTCTCAGGTCTTATCAGATCATATAAGATACATGTAACAATAAACATATGACAGTGCATAATGTAGATCTTGTCTGTTCTTATCTGATGATGTATTGTCTCTTCTGTTCTTTAACTTATTCGAGAATTGTTAATTCGATTAGTTTTACTATGAAGAAGAGTGATTTAAAAAACATGATTAAGCTGTGCACTTAATTTGTTCTCGTACTTTTCTCTAATCATTATATAGAAAATCTTAACTTTCATTTCTAATCTTCCCAAACTGATGGCATAGGAAATGGTAATTTAATTTTAATCTTTCTATATTTAATAAAATTGAAAATCCTAATTTTCATTTTTTATTTTTCTATATTTGATATTATATAAAATCCAATTCATTATTTTTCATTTTTCTATACTGGTAGTATAGAAATTCCCATTTTTATTTCTTGTTTTTCTATTTTGGCAATATAGAGAATCCCATTTTTACTTCTCAATTTTCTATATTAATAATATAGAAAATTATACTTTTTAATTCTTATTTTCTACATTGGTAATATAAATAACAATTAGTTTTAATTTTAATTTTTCTATGTTGGTAATATAGATAACAGTTAGCTTTATTGTTTTTATTTTGTATATTCATAATATAGAAAATCAGATTTTTTATATATTTTTTCTATATTGATGATATAGAAACAGTCAGTTTTCTGTCTTATTTTTCTAAAATGATAATATAAAAAAAGCTAATTTCTATTTCTCATTTTCCTATATTGCAGATATAGAAAGTCCTATCTTTTATTTTTCTATATTGATAATATAGATAACAGTTGGTTTTATTTCTTATTTTTCTATATCAATAATATAAGAATCTTAATTTTCATTTCTTGTTTTTCTAAATTGGTAGTTTAGAAAATCTTATTTATTATTTTTCATTTTTTATATTGATAATATAGAAAATTTCAATTTTAATTTTTGATTTCTCAATAACGATAATATAGAAAATCTTAATTTTTATCTTTTATTGTTCTGTATTAATAATAAAGACAACAGTTACTTTCATTTCTTAGTTTTCTATATCATTAATATAAAAAATCTTGTTTTTCATTTCTTATTCTTCTATATTGGTAATATAGAAAAATCCATTTTTATTTTTCATTGTTCTATGTTAATAATATAGAAAATCTTATTTTTGAATTCTAATTTATTTTAATTGATAACATAAATAGCAGTTAGTGTTAATTCTTATTTTTCTATATTGATAATAATAGAAAATAAAAATAGGGTCTTCTATGTTACCAATATAGAAAACTAAGAAATACAAATTCGGATTCTCTATATTATCAATATAGAAAAATAAAAAATACGATTTTCTATGTCAACAATATACAAAAAATAGAGAATAAAACAAACTGTTATCTTTATCACCAATGTAGAAAAATAAAAAATAAGATTCTTCATATTACCAATGTAAAAATAGAAGAAATTAAAATCAACATTTTCTATCTTATTAGTATAGACAAATAGAACATAAAACTAACTGTTTCTATAGCATCAATATAAAAAAATCTGATTTTCTGTATGATTAATATAGAACAAAAAGAAATATAACTAACTGTTATCTATATTACCAACGTAGACAAACACGAAACAAAAATTAAGATATTTTTATTATTAATGCAGAAAAATAAGAAAAAATAAACAAACTGTTATCTATGTTATCTGTACACAAAATTAACAAATAAAAATTAAGATTTTCTATATTATCAATATAGAAAAACAAAAAAATAAATAGGATTTACTATTTTATCATCACAGAAAAATGAGAAACCTCTGAAAATTCTTCTTTGAGCTAGCATGCCATGGGTCTTGTCACGATGATCTCAAGAATAAATAATACAAATTCAAAAATTTTTCCTTGTTTCTTTATAAAAACGGAAACTTCATAACGATTCTTATATCTATGTAAGCTCTACTTGTTGCCAAGTTTTTTTAGATGCTAAAAAGTGAAATCTTCGTTCTGAATGAGAACTGTACCTGAAGATTACTGTAACGAGATTTTTCGAGAAACACCAAGGCTAATTCAATTCAAGCCTTCGATAGGAAAACATTGGGATTTGAAGACTTTATTCGGATTTTCGAATGTAGAATCTTTGAAGGACTATAAAGAAAACGTACTATGGAATTTCAATCCATCGAGGATTTATATGAATACTGGACAAAGGTTTAAGTAATAAAATTTTCTTTGGACAACAAATATCAAATCTCATTCCTATGTTTTTTTTGAGAAACCTTATGGGTTTCAGTATGCATCTTTCAGGATGCTTTTCACATCATAAAAGAAAATTCCTGAGCATAGAGACAGAAAATGCAGGCGATGTTTTATTAGATTTTTGCTAACTTATGTCAATCTCTTCGAAGAAAAATCTTGATAGAATCTTAGCATGATAATAAGAAAGTTTGTAGTGATTTCGAAATCGAGGAAGCTTGACAGGATTCCATGAGTGACCTTTGGAATCTGACGCCTTCTAGTTACTTTTCAGGTATTGAAAAGACGAATGTTAATCTTATCCGAGGTCTCCATAGAAAATTTTTACAAGCACGAGCTGCAGACATAATTTGAGAAAGCAGAGTCTCACTCAAAGAGTATTAGAAAAAGTTCTGGGAAGCTATTATCACATTTTCAAAAAGATCTACTACCAACTATTGTCTAGAACTTTAAAGATGATTTCTATGAACTCCAGAGAGGATCTTACGTATGAAATGTTGAACAGTGTCAAAATCCAAAACTGAAATGAAGTGGATGGATATGCAAGTTTCTATTCTTCACAAGTATCTACAACCACCCTTACAGTCACGTACAGCTTATAAGAATTCAATGTTGTTACTGTTTGGTAACACATGAATTGTGAGTTTCATATTGATCTTTAAGAACGTATATCAAATTTACAACGTGAAAGAATTTTAAATTTGATACTCGTTTCTGTGTCAAGAAAATTCAACTAGTAAGTCATTTGCTATAGTATGGTAATAAGATTGATATCATACCAAATTTTGTCTCAGATGAATGCAGGATTTTCTCAAAATCTTCATAGTGGAAGATTTTAACACGTTCATCATTAATCAAGACTACTTCGGAATCAAAATCACTACATAATACTAACATGAATAGTATTGCGATAAAAGATTGAATAAGGGAAACAAATATCACTATTAAGTTATATTTTTTAAAACTCTTGTCAAGTAAGAAAAATATGTATGAAGGATTCTATAGATAATTTTCATTTATTATCGAACAGAGTAATAGCAAGAAGCAATGAAAACGAATTATATTTTGATGTCTACAGTGCAAAATTTTTGAAAACTTATCATTGTCAATTTAAATGCTCAAACTCATATGATTTCTTTGCAATTTTTTAACTAACCAAGTAGTTCCAAAAATTTGCTCTATTCACATCAATATAGTATCGTTTTGTAAATTTCGTTTTGTTTTCTTTGTCTTATTCTCTCAGATGACAACTAAATATTTTCTGTAATTGTATTAGTTTACATTATCTGTATGAAAAAAAAAACTTTGAATAAACTTTTATCGCAAACTAAAAGCTCCAACCCATCGGATGGGACCGATTCGAAGATATTTCATGTTTTTATCCTAGTGCTCATTGTAGTCTATCATTATATGTCAAATAAAAAGCTTAAAACCTTTGAACTTGGTATAAGTTTTTATGCCAACTAAATTCAACCATAACCAGTCATTTGTTACAAGATGGTAACACGATTGAATTCTTATAAGAATTCATCGAAATTGTATTTCACTGTCGTATATTCACTAAGCTATTTTTAACCTTATGTTCTTTGTAGGATACAAAGCTTAAAAAACAGATTTCGACGTTGTTTATTTATATGGTTAGTCCTTTACTTCACATAGCGGTTCCAAAAGAGTTACTGGTAAAAATAACTTTATAAATAAAGTACTACCACGGTGAAAAAATCTTACGAAAATCGTATAAGATCTAACTGAATCGTAGAATTCAACTTACGACCAGATACCCAGGGCAAATAATCGGACACTAAGATCGGACAAGATTTTTCGTCTGATCATATATGATGTTGTACGATTTGGTATGAATCGTACAAAAGATTGTAGTTTCTGAAATCTTACATCAATTCTTATTGTAAGATTCTTGACAGATCTTGTTGTCTTGCCAGATCTTACAGAAATCTGACAGTAAGAATTGATGTAAGATTTCAGAGGCTACGATTTTTTGTACGATTTCATATGATCGTACAAGACTCACTGTCAGATTTTTTGACCTGGGTTTACTTAGTTTTCTACTATGAGATGGTATTGTGAATATTACACGGTTCTGTTCAAAAGAATTTTCTTATCGAAAATGGTTTTTATGATTAGTTTTATGCATAAAAATGAATAATTGAAAGATGCTACATCTTCAGATAAAAATGCTGCGTTTTATAAAGTGGTTTTGAATTATAACTCTCCAAGATGGAGGATTCTTATTCTGTTCATGCTTATAATAGGGTATATAAAAAAGGAATGAAACTGTTACACATTTATCTTAAGTCTTAGTGTTGCATGGGAAAAATGCATTATGCGTTGTTATTCAAAATAGGACCATATTTTTTTTCACATATAACCCTCCGACATTAGTCCAGTTTTCTTTAGGATTTTTGAAAATCTTCATGATTTCATGTAATTTTTTTTTCTTATATCGTAGATGTTTATTTTTCTTAATGGTTTTATTAAAAGGAGTACTGTTAACATTTTTATCATTTCAGCAGAATTGAAATAAAATTAATTTCATATTTTGTACATCTTTTTTTTAAACTTCAGTTTGATTACAATTAATCTGATGTAATCATCTGTTTACAATGTGAATTGAGTTCAAATACATGTACATCTATATTTTATAAGTAAATTAATTTTATTACATTGATTATATAATACTGTACTAAAATAGAATCACTTTGATGCGAATATTTTATTTTATTCTTATTTTGATTATCAAACTGATTATTCTCATGAAACTTTTGTACTTATTTCGTTTTTTACATTATATATTTACATTTATTTGTCTTATATGATACTAAACTAAAATAGTTTGAGAGCATTATTTTATTTGGTAAAGGAATATAAATAAATCCAATATAATAATTTATCTACCATTAAAATACAATAGTTTATATTCAATATAAAATAGTGTGAATCACTTTGCTGATTGCAACCAAACAAATAATTATGTTCATTTTAACATCTGACATTATTAAACGCTGTAATCTATGATCTAGAGAAAGTATTTAAACAATTAACAAAACTAATTAATATATTTTGATAAAACTTTATCGTATTCATTTTGTATTTCGATTTCAAAATATTCTTTTTCACTACTTTTTAAGAATAAATTTAGTCTTGAACAGTAATGAAGACAATGAAAAATTACAGCAACAAATTCTAACCATGTGGTGTTTTCCATAGTTTCATAGCGTCTTCTATGAAGAATTAAGATCTTAGAAGATCATAGGATACGATTATATAAGAATGGTATAGTATACCATACGGTCAGAAACCCCAATCTTAATATCATCATACAAAATCTTGCAAGACCGTACACTATGATGATAACAGCTCTAGTAGGAATTATATAAGACCTTGTTGCTCGATTATTCGACCTAAGCAGCTTATCTAATACGCTAATCATATGGTCTGATTCACAAAATGTCTTTATATTCACGTAGGAATATTTGATTAGTCTAGTAATTATATTATTCAGTGGATAAAAGCAACATCTATTCTATGTTGTGGAAGTAATGAAAAGACGACTGTGAACTGTTGAAAATTAATTTCAAAAGAAAATGCATATTGTCTAAGTTTCATGAGTTGAGGTTTATAATACATATATTAACTTCATTTGTCATTGCCTTTCAGTTGCTCAATAATGACTCCATTAGTCTATTCAATTTTTTAAAAAATATATCGATTTTCTAGACCCGATATTTCAAAAATGAAGCGATGAAAGAAAAAATTCTTTTTATCAATTGATAGCTGATGAAGTGCACTACAGAAAGGATGTTCTTATCCTTTTCAAATGTAACTCTTCCTTTATTTTTCTGTAATCATTCTAGAAATAGTTACTCCAGTGACCAATAGAGAAGGATCGAGGAAAGGGTTGAAATAAGAATATGTGTAATGAAAAAAAAGTTGGGTTAAAAACGATTTTAATAGTGTTACTAATTACGTACTCTCTTAACTAGGATATCAAATGGGTGTAATGAATTTTGAATAATAACTGAGGTGTTACTATTACACATATGTCCTATGTTTGTTCTATTTTCTATCGTCGCTAACCACAAAAACAAAATTAAAGTGAGTCCAACACTTATGAAATATGGCTATTCACTTCTTCTTTATTTTTACTCATGTAAAAAGAAATTACTGAATAACAAGAAAATTCTGCTACTTTTCTCTGAACAATAAATAGGAAAATAAGAAAAACTATCATTATCGATGACGTTTGATTGTTCCACAGGTATCTATGATTTCAATGCAAGCACTACAAATTTAAAGGCTAACTTATCTTCAACATACTCCTTTGGATTACCAATGTACCATCTATATTAATTCTTAACTCATAATAAGCTGTTAAAGAAATGAAAAGACGACCGAGAAAGAACTGTTTACTATTATGAATGAAAGAGAAAAAAATGGCACTATCATATAACAAATCGATGATTGAATGAGAAATTGAACATAAATAATACACAGCTGAACAGAATAAAACTGAAGAGAAGGGAAAATGAAAAATAAATATACATTTCAACATGTAAATAAACGTTTATACCCTTAAAACAATCGATATACTAGATTATGCTAAAGAAATAACGATTGATGATAGCTTAAGGCATACTGTCACATGGAATCGAACCAAAAAACCTTTCACATATAGATGAGGACTGATGTTCAAATGTTACATAATCATAAGTCGGAGAAATCAATTTCTGAGCTTTGTTGAGAACCTTTTATGCTTCATCTATATATCAGCATCAGCGAAAGAAGAAAATTTAGAAAAAGTTACGACACTCACTAAACCGTAATATTTTCAAATAAATAAAGAAAAAATAATAAACTTGTTTATTCAAGTTAATTGAATATTAGTAGAGTTGCAAGTGACACCAACACTCAATGTTATAAATATACTAATATTGTCTTAGTTCCTATCATATACGAAATATAAAGCTAAAATTTGTTTTTGTAACTTGGTGTCTTCCATATCTTTTTTTTCTTCTTTCTTTTATCTTTCACAGAAAGACATGTAACTTAAAAGTTTCTAGCAAAAAATTCACCATTTTTAATGTTTTCTCTTCATTTATGCCCTTAATGATAAAATTAGGCAAAACTGAGCAACAAATAATAGAACTACTGTATATGTAACGGAATGTGGATAATCTCTTCGTTAGGCAGTGAAAAGTACTACAAGTTTCGGTAGACTACTCCAGCTGAACTTGCGGAGATAATACGATTTACTCCATGCAGAAAAAGTGTGTTGTTCGAAATTAGCCGACAAAGCATAACTCGGATCAGATCAATGGTGTTCTTAGCATTCATATAATAACTCAACGAAATGTTGGAATATCTTCAATATTTTTTCAAGGCAAAATCATAATCGAATGATCTGAAGTATCTCAACTGACTACAGATTATAGGACAAAAACGTCTATATCTATGATCAGTGACGCAGTCAGAAATTTTTTAGGGGGGGACCGCAATAAAAAAAAGACATTTTTTGACTAGCAAAAACGAATTAGCCTGTACCTCCCTCCAGGCATTTCGGTCTTTCGGGGGGGGGGGGGGGGGGGGGGGGGGGGGGGGGGATCGATCCCCATAATCCCCCCTTGGCTGCGTCACTGTCTATGATTGTGATAAGTTCCCATCGCGTTCTGAATCCCATGTCTAGATTCATAGACTGTGAAAACGAAATCAAATATTATATATTTTTGGTAATCTTTGGTTCAGTAAACAACTCCGTTCTGGATAAAAAAGCTTTCACTTTAATTCCTGCAGGGTTCAAATGTGAAGCACAATGATATTACGTTACCTATGGACAAGATTTCTGGTACCCTATTTCAGAGTCTACAGTGAAGTCAAGTAAGTATAATCTCGGAATGCTGTTATAGCCTGCGATGTAGTCAGAATATTACAACACCAACTCTGTTGCGATTCATGGAGCAAACTGGTCGTTCTAAGTTTGCATTTCTTGCTATAGCATGCAACATTTACAAACAATAGTGCTTCACAAAGACTCGAATTCAATAATGTTTAATTAGATAGAAAGTGAAGATTTCAGAGGAGTTTTATCCAGAAAGTAAGTGTCTCGAACGGAGTACAGACGGATGCTGAATCTTCCTCACTTAATGTCTGTTACATCCTTACCTCGTGGAAATTCCAAATATGTACCATAGACAATGAAGAGCTTGATGTCATCACACCAATAGTTTGTCTGATTGCTGTGATTGCCGATCGCACTAAACTCGACGAGCACTTCGAGTTCTCGCATGCTGTCATCCAAAACTAGACTGA
Source organism: Rotaria sp. Silwood1 (assembly GCA_905250075.1). Taxonomy (NCBI): domain Eukaryota; kingdom Metazoa; phylum Rotifera; class Eurotatoria; order Philodinida; family Philodinidae; genus Rotaria; species Rotaria sp. Silwood1. The sequence continues at coordinate 16,368 of CAJNOP010001127.1, forward strand.
TACTATCTTTACTTGAACCTGTATACAAAATATGTGCCGTAATTGGTTCTAGTAGTTTACTGAAACTTACTTAATTTTTGTTGAGCAAGAATATGTCCGATGTTGTTGATTCCTTTCAATTGAATGGATACACCAACGCTCATACTTGCACTCAGTATGGCTTTGGAATATGGCCAGGAATTCGAATTCCACTTATTTGATAAACTGATGCGTTGTAACATAGCAGCTCCAGTAGCAAGTGATTGTAACGTGAATCGGCAGTTCGTACTATTATTATCAGACGTCATCGCAGTGGCATTGCCAATTTGTATTATCCAACTGCTAACGAGAGCAATATTGCAATCAGCATGGCCGTTGTTAATCAAGTTCGTATCATGAGCAAATGTTTCATTGGGTAGTAGAGCGTCTTGAATAGAAAGAGCTCTTTGTAGTTGACTCTCTGAAACTTTAGTGCCAGTAAAGTCGGCTTTGTGCAAGTTGACACCGGAAAAATCAACCTCGGTCAAGTCAGCTTCCTTGAAGATAGTGCGCTTAACATTAGAGCTCATGAACTTAGAATATGATAAATCAGCAGAAGTGAAATCAGCGGCAATAGCAGTAGTTTTTTCGAAGCATGTGTCACGTATTGTCGCACTTCTAAAATTGGCTGAAGCTAAAAATGCAATGGAAAAATAACTTTCATGAAAAAGGAGTAAAACTATTGTGAACATTACCTAAAATAGCGGATGAAAAATTAGCAGATCTTAATGCAGCAGATGAAAAGCTAACTTTATCGAGCTCGGTGAATACAAATTTGACATTGTTGAGCAGTGAAGATGAGAATGTGACATTAAAGAGCCGAGCGAATGAAAAGCTTGCATGGTCGAACTGTGCCGATGAAAATTCTATACTGTTGAGCTGAGCTAATGATAGGTTGGTATTGAAGAATGAAGCCTTGAAAAAGGGAGCACCATAGAGCTTAGTCGATATAAATTTGACACCATCGAGCCTAGCGAATGAGAATTCGATATTCGACGAGAAAGAAGATGAAAAGGTGCAATTGAACAGCGATGAGTTCGAAAAGTCGACATTTTTTAGTTTGCTAGATGAAAAATCGATATTCTTAAGTGTAGCAAACGTGAAGTCGATATTTTCGAGTCGAGCAGACGAAAAATTGATATTATCAAGTTCGGCCATTGAAAAGTTAACAGTATCGAGTTGAGTGAATGAAAAGTTAGCATTGTCAAAAATAGCGGATGAAAAATTGGCATTTTGAAGTCTTCCAGCTGAAAAGTTAACCGCTTCAAACTCAGTATTATTAAAGTTAATGTGCTCCATCTCAATGCCTATAAATGTGGCATTCGATAG
>CAJNOP010001127.1:17814-50321 GCA_905250075.1 Rotaria sp. Silwood1
TAGACATTGATGTGTTGAATGAGCAAAAAAAAATCAAAAAAAGAATTTTTATGCAGTGCCTCGTATACTCGATCCCCTGATGGCCTCTCTCTTAAAATTGAGTAAATATCTATTATTATTCTTACTGCCAAAATTCCACAAGCCAAGGATACGAAAACTGAGATATAGAGCAAGAAATATGGTCTGTACAATGACATCGGGTATATCTCGTTGTAAAGGTAAAATATTTTGCGACTAAAATAATAACAATTCTACTACGTAGATGTGATGATGATAATTGTACATGCGCTAAACTTACATAAAACTTTAGGTAAGCAACACGAGTATTTTCGAATGCAATCGATGCAGTCCACAACCAAACAAAACAATCAAGCCATAAATTTCCACATGATGGCCACATCACTGCTAATGTAAAAAATGATAAATAGACGAGATAAGCAACGAAATTCGTATAAAATTTTGTGATCGGTGCATTCCACAATGTTTTGATTTGTTCAATGGTATTCTTGGATTTATCATTGAGATTTGTTGATGCTGTACTTTTGTGTTGATTTCGACGAAAACAGGGCGTTAGTTGTCGAAAAAGACTGTTCTATATGTATATACAGACAAAGGAATAGTAGAATAGAAGACAATTATCAAGTGAACAGAACGTACTCCATTGCGCACTGAGACTTCATCTACGTATGTTTCCAATTTCTTTTCCTCTACGAATAAAAACAAAAGTAATAGATCAATCGTCTGGAGATAATAAAAATGAATCATCAATTATTGTCTCAATGTTGTCTGTAGACTTTGTTTTTACTTTGCAAATCGTTTGCTTTTTCCGATGTTTGTAGAGTTTGATCGATCGGAGAAAATGTAATCCAAAACAGCATCGGAAATATGAGATAAGCGCTGATAATAATCTATATATTTTATATAGAACAATAAAGAATTTGAACGTTTGAATGCATCGTTTCCTTCCACTTACTTTAAGATAATCAGGACATTTAAAAAGACCAAAGGAAAGTTCACGCAGAGTGATTTCATTGTAGAATCGTCGAGTAACTAATTTTTGATAAGCAGGATGTACCATAAATTCTTTATTTTCAGCTCTGTACGCTAATTCAAAAGTAGCCATATGATTCCAATCCTAGAATATTTCAAGAAAGAGAGTATCTCTACTAACTCACTCGTTCTTAGCATATGAATTTATTTTTTTACTGGATTTTTTTCATTGAGCATTGCAAGTGTGCGTTCCTGGTCTTCGTTAAAGGATTTTTCGAGTACACCCACAGCATAATCTGAAAATTCTCTACAAAAAATTGAGGATAATTATTGCCTGAAAAGAAAACAGAGAAATAAAAAATGAGCTTACTTGGCCTGTTTTTCGATTTGCAATCGTTGAGTGGAATCATGGCAATAGATTGCCAATTTTTTAAATATCATATAACAAATCAATGCCATGGGAATCGGTTCTAATGAACGTTTCCACAAAATCTTGGCCAATTGATGTCGATTCATGAGTACGGCATAGGTAATCAGATAATGAATAGCCTAATGAAAAAAAAACACCTTGTTCGATAGAAGGAAAAACTTGAAACTCACCTTTTTCTCTGCTTTTATTCGTTGTCGTTGAATGTCTTTGTCTGTTTTGTCACAAAAATAGATGCTCGAAGCATTACAATCCATTTCATATTGGCGAAAAAAGCCTTTAATACCAGTAAGCCGTTTCATAATAGGATTGAGACGACGTTCGACAAAATTTGCTGGTATTTCGTCTGTATCCTAGAAAACACAATAGATGGACATCAAAGTTTAGACATAACAGAAAAGTAAAATAATTATCATTTACTTCAGTAATGCCGAGAACGCCTTTGAATGATGTTGCTGTTAGAAATTCTCGATCTTTCGCTTCATGAAAAAGACTAAACAACTCGTCCGATGTTAAATATCGATGTAGAATAAATTCATTATCAAGAAAAATATCGACAAATGTTTCGAGGTTTTTTCCGAGAACAGCCTTAGCGAAAAGATAATGTGGTATAGAATACTTCGTAGCATTATCATGTTGAAAAACTTTTGATAGAGCCAAATCGGGCAAATTCCAGTCAAGTATTAAAGTAAGATTATGTCTCATTTGCGCATAAACTCTGGTTTTAATTACAACTTTTTGAGCTAAAAATATACAAACATAGTTGAAGTGTCAGTAAGAAATAGATTTTCAATTCTCACATTCTATAAGAGCGGATAAAATAAATTTGTGAAAATCCTTGAGTGTCGCTATCGTGCTTTTCACATCGACAAATGTCAAAAATTTTCGTCTTCCTTGATCGGCTTTTTTGACAATTGCAATGACATGATCACGGATTTCGTTTCGTTTTACATGATTATCTATCAATGCTGGATATTCGTCAAGTAAACGTTGAGTTAATTCAACTTTTAGATAACTATCCTCAAATTCTTTATCGCTTCTAAATGAAAAAGAAAAGAGATTCTGATTGAAATCTGGAAAAGCTAACTATGAATACTTGGCATAAATTTCTTCGTAGGCAAAAGCGATGATATCAGCAGCTGATCCGGTTCCTCTGAGAATAACCACAGGAATTTCTTCGTGAATTTTTTTATGCAAAAGTTTGATTGTTCCCAGTGTGCCTCGTACTAAAGTACAAACCATCGGAAAACCACCTTCATTCCATAGATTACTTTCATGAGCTGGGGACGATGATATTGCTGCTGCTTGATCTAAAAAATATATATACACAGAAACATATATAGATAGGTCGCGTTGGTATTCGCTTTGTACCTGTTGTCGGAGAAAACAGATTGGAAGATGCTGTCGCTTGTTGTTGCAATGCTTCTTGATGTAAACTATTTTCGAAACGTTCTCGAAATCTATTTGTAGCACTATCAGCTGAATCGGCTAATTTTTCGAATTGTCTTTCGCCGCTATCTGCAGCAGCCGAGTTTTGTCCAACATTCACTGAAGCACTACCAATTGCTTTTTCACGAATAATAATAAAATGTGTGTGATCACTATTCAGTGAAAGATTATCACCTTTTCGTGTTGGCACTTTCACTTCCTATCATTGGGTAAATTTTACACAAGTGAAAAATAAAGTTGATTTTTTAAATACCATTTTTGATGTATTTATACCCGGTCTCAGATCAATAGCATCTATGATAACATCATCACAAACGATGCCAATCAAAATAAGTCTTTTTCGTTTTTTCGGCAACCGACCTATCTGTCTGGCCCATACATCATCAGCTCGTCTCAATGCCTATTTTATAGATAATATATATATATATATATATGAGTGAATTGCAACTTTTTGGTACAGTTGACGCGACAAAATGAAAGTGAACCTAGACAACTATTGAATAGCGTATTTTATTGTACTCTATGTCTGTGTTAGGGGCAAAAGTGTCCCAACACTTCATTGATTATTAAGAGAAATACAGGCTGTAAGTTTAATTTCTATTTAATTCAATAATACAATTGACTTGACTCGTTGAAAAGTGCAAGCCATTTTTCAGCTCTGTATGAAGGATAGAAAGTCAGAAAAAGACTACAATACACTTAAATTTGCTTGTCGCATTCTATTCATTTAAATTATATTCGAAAAGAATATTTTTGAATGAGCTACAGTGAATATATCTGCAAAAAAAGTCACTCTACACATTTTTCTAAAAAGCGTCACTCTACATTTTTTACCATAATGTAAATTTCTCCTGAATAGAAGAAGATTAAGGGCTGATATTTTTATCACTTATAGAACTTTTTATTTTACATCTACTGTAAAAATTTGAGTCCAACCGAACCAGTCTTTAAAGAGTTATAAAGCAGCCAATTTTCAAATCGTCACTCTACAAAGTGAGTATACTGGCCTTTTTTCAGAACGTCTTGTTATTTTTATCCAGAAACGAAACCGATAACACAGAGTTTTGTCTCATCATTTTGTTACTTAAAGAGTTGTCTTTCTTTCCGTATAGTCAGCGCATCACCAGCTGTATCACTGGCAGAGCTACAATCACATTTGTGTCACTCTACACAAAAATATAAAGTGTCTGTCAAACAATGTGAACGTTGGACGAAGGGGAGAACAAAATATAAAATCTAAATCGATGATATATTTTGATAGAACATCGAACGCTGTACAACCAAAATATTCCTTTTTCTTCTCACATGTCAGCAAAAACTAACGTTTTTTTTTGACATATATCTCTCATAACTCAGCGATAGTATGAGCTACAGAGCTGAGATCTTGTATGGCAGTCGGGAATATAAAGAGAAATAATATGTTAAAAAATTGTTCAAATCGGTCGAGAGAAACAGAAGTTATTAGCCAAATACAGCTAAAACGGCAATGGTACCAAAAAGTTGCAATTCACTTATATATATCAATAAAATTGCACATAGCTATTATTTACAATCTCTTCTCGAAATGCCGATCCAATAAGTTGTGAAACACCTTCATCGATACCGTTCGTTATGAACCAAACTTCAGATGCATTCACAGTCTGAAAAAAAAAACAGTTCATATACTTTTCAGATCAAGTACAGGATGTTAAAAAACCTTTACGCCCCCCTCTAAAGCCAAAACTATAAATAATACTCACAAAGTATTTTACACCAAGTTAAAGCGCATCGAAAACTGGATTAATCGGTACTAAATAGTGAAGGTTATGAAAACTTTTTAATGCCAAACAGAAGAAATTTTACACTTTTTTGGTGTAGAAAATTGAGACACCAGTAATTCAGAAATGGAGAAATTTTTTTTCTTCAATATTTTTATATGATTCGATAGAGCTCGTCGAGCTCTACAAAGGTGTATATATTAAAAATTTTTTAAGCTATCTTTTTGAAATAAAAGGTTCAAAAAACTATTTGGAAAATCTCAAAAAACGTTTAAAAAATTCTTTTTTTACATAATGAAGAAAAATGCTCGATTTTTCAAAAACAAACTAGCTTTTTCCATTATTTTTACTACCTCAGACGTCTCGAAATATACTCATTAGACGTATTTTTTCACGCTGCATTAAAAGAGTATATTTTCAGACGTCTGAGGTAGTAAAAATAATGAAAACAGCTAGTTTTTTGAAAAATCGACCATTTTTCTTCATTATGTAAAAAAGAATTTTTTAAACGTTTTTTGAACCTTTTATTTCAAAAAGATAGCTTAAAAATTTTTTAATATATACACCTTTGTAGAGCTCGACGAGCTCTATCGAATCATATAAAAATATTGAAGAAAAAAAATTTCTCTATTTCTGAATTACTGGTGTCTCAATTTTCTACACCAAAAAAGTGTAAAATCTCTTCTGTTTGGCATTAAAAAGTTTTCATAACCTTCACTATTTAGTACCGATTAATCCAGTTTTCGATACGCTTTAACTTGGTATAAAATACTTTGTGAGTATCATTTATAGTTTTGGCTTTAGAGGGAGGCGTAATGGTTTTTTAACACCCTGTATATATAAAAGATAGCATACGTTTTTGATACCCTGCTTGAATGCTGCGATTATTTTTGGATCCTTTAATGGTTTATAATTGCTGACATCGCTAAGAACTGGTATGACAATGTTGACTGGTTGCATTTGCCACTCATTAATCATGAATCGATGAATATCGCCCAATGGAATGTTACTATCCACATAGAGAAACGGTCGAGCCTTAAAAAATACAAAAATATCCTAATTAGCTGATAAATCAGCAGAAGCTCCGATTTTTGTTCTCATTTATAATATTATAAATTAGCCTCACACCAGAACAAAGAATGGCGATCTAGTATCTGCAGATATTGAAAGAGATGCAATATCTCCTAGTGAATAAATTTAGCGCAGAGACTCACATCATTGGAATAATTACTGAGACAATCTTCGAATTTGAAAGTGCCCCAACAGGCATTAAATTGCTGTTGAATATATGCATTATAAGCCACCGGATCTGATGTGGAAAATGTACGATAGATCGCATCGTGCGATTGTGTTTCGCCGATAGGATCATCATTTGTATTTATTAAACTCTGTTGCGTCGTCGACGCAAGCATCTACAGTAAAAAGTAAAGTTGACAATCAATTAATTATTCTAAGCCTATACATCGTCAATATTCGCATTAGATCTTCCCAAATGTCAGCAACAAATAATCTAGGTAAACATTCGCTATATTCGAATTTTTTCTCTATCTATCCTTTTTTCTTCTCATTTCTGTGTTACTTGTCTGTGGCTGCCACGGTTCGTTGCATTTTTATCGATAGGAAAGACGTGGAGAGCGGATGAGAGAAAAACTGTTAAGGTTCCAATCATGAATAATATAGAGCCGTGTTAAGAAATGAATACATCATGAGATTTTCGTCAATCTGAATGCAACAAACGCTCGATAGAATTCCAGTTTCCTGAAGATTTTTAAAATATAAAATAAGCAAATATTTGATAACTGGTGTCGTTTTAGAAATTTTTCAGGAATCAATGGAATACAAATATTTGCAGCATCAGGAACTTTTTGCCACTTGAAAGAAAAAAACACAGAATTTATGTGAACGGATCGACAGAGATAAGCTGTTATTAGGTGTTCAGAATAAAACGCCCATGACAATTCTCGTACCATTGACTTTTTAAAATACTTTTAAAGCAACGAATTTGGTCTGATGGACGTATAATTGGGACAACTTTATCAATGATGGTATGGGACACTAGCAATCCTGCGAAACAGTCAAGTTCTCTAAATGAAATACACACTTCAGTTCTAAAAACTTCCTCATTTTTTTTTCTTTGTGGTTCAGAAGAAGAGTAGCAATGTGCATGTTGTTTTATGTTTCAAAATCATAAATTCTCAAGATATAAATTTTGTTATTCTTTCCTTTCTTATAGCATTCATTGCTACGAAAAGCTCTTTGATACTCTTATTCGATTAAACAAAATAACAATGTGTTTTATCGATAAGATCTCTAATTGTATGAACGAACGATGGCTAACACTTGCTTTTCTAATTCTGCATATAAGCTGATTAAATGCATCTGTAGAAAAAAAGTAATCATTTGAAAACATCTAATGTCTCCTGACTAACTATCTCAATTCTCAATGAGTACAATAAAGAGAGCTTCCATGCGATCATCGAGGATCCTGCCTGATACCGATGTACTGGTCAAATTTTCCTTTTTTGGGGGGATGTGATATACGCATCTGAATTGTTGAAGTTTGATGGAAGTAACCAAAAATGGATTATTTCGCCTAGTTTAAGATTTCACTCGATGCTGTGAAAGAACTAAAATTGCCATGAATTTTACTGTGGTTAACAATCGATGTTTTCATCCATTTATGAAGATCTTTGGCCGAAGAATAGAGACATCTTAGGACATTGAGAAAAATGTCCGAAGCTCCTGAACAAAGCAAAGACGTACTTTTTTTGCTTAGATCTTATATTGTAGAGAACGCACTTCCGGCTATTTACTTATAAAAAAAGATAGGTTCCTTTGTACAGCTTTTTCAGAAATCCTCGGTAACAATCGGGTTCAGAGTATATTTTCAAAAATCAATTTTGCTTAGAAAAATATGCGAATATATCCGCCTTCGATTACTGAAAATCGCTAATCTCTATGTTTTATTGTTGTTGAGTTATTTGAAAAATAGCTACGTGAAGTATATTTTGGCGTCTATAATAGAATATAAAAAAAATAGAATCGTGCTTTCTTAGATTTTCAAATCATAACAATACTAGCATATCCGTCGAATATGATTCTCGTTCTGTTTATCATCTATTCGACTCCATGATCGTTCATTTGTATACTGGTTGCAAGTACACCGATGATCATCAAGAAAAGCATAAGAACGATACCACCATTAATAATAATAGCGAATTTGAGAGCGAGCTTTCTTGATCGTTTCACTTGAGCTATTCTCCTTTCTTCCATAGATAGACCAGTAACGACTCCTTTTAAAAATTCCCAAATGGCTGTTCCATAAGATACAGGTTGTGGACTAAAATAATAAAGAAGATTTTGTAGTGCCAACGGTTCGTCACCGCAATGATCGAAGACAAGTGCATCGGTCGGTTTAACATGGCTTGTATTGTATATCTTCAAATATGTTTTATCAACAGCCAAAGCAAAATGTTGAACAGTACGAAAATGTATTTCTTGATCAATATTTTGAATTTCTTGGTGTACTCGTTTCAGTTCACGTTTCGCCTGTAGATACAAATACGGCTTAGATATAGTATCACTGCTTAGGCATGTCATATAACGCATCAATCGAATACGATGTAAATTTCGACGAACAATAAACCAATATGAACCGTTTTTCATTGAACCAGCAGGAAGCGATGCTTGAAATTTGTAATCATTATGATGTTCATGATTGGATGGTGTAGGTACTCTTGAATGACTAGAAGCATGTGTTGATTGTACTTCTTCGCTTTGACGATCAGCAACATCCCATGGACTGATGACCAGATGAATTTCATGGTCTTCTTTCGGGATATGTAAGGTCATATTCATAAAGAGCGCCCGTCAAAAATGGCCCATTTTTTATCTCTCCCTATTCGGCATTTCTGTTTTCAGCCCTCCTACAGTCTTTCCCAGAGTTCGGATAAAATATTTTTCACTGTATTTTCAATTACATTTATTACATAACAAAGACAAATAATATAGATAAATACGAGAAGTGTATATCATGAGACGCAGTTATGTAGCATAGGACGAACTCGTAGCATCAGTGACTTTTCGATTGTTGCCACAAAATTGTAGTCGAAAGTCTATCTTGCTCAAGTTCCTATATAGGGGTGGCTCTTTCCAGTTTCGGTTCCCAGAAACCAGGAACACATGTTTTTCTGACTTTCCGAAAACCCAGAAACATATCATGTTACATATACTGCGAAATGCTGTGATTTCTGTCTTCTCTTGAAATTATGAAGACATAAGAAGCATCAGCGAAGGCACTCCGTGCTGAGTTGTCCTTGTTTCTTATGTGTTTCCGAGTTTCTGTGTTTCCAGAAACATGGAAACACATACGAAATATATAGAAGGGAGCCCACGGATTCCTTGTCAACTCTTTCCTTGTCTTCATAGTTTCGAGGAGAACAAAAAACCACCAGATTTCTTGTTCTTCGAAATAGTGTGCGTTTAGGAGACTCCGGTAACTAGAAACACTTTGTGTTTCTGATTTCTGGAAACTAGGAACACATTGTATTCCCGGGTTCTCGAAACCCAGCAGCACATAATCAAATGTGCTACAGTTCATTAGAAATCTATTCATATAATTTTTACCTCTCAGAAATGTATAACAAGACTTTACTCATCTGTTCGTGTTTCTTGGAAACAGAAACCGAAGGGAACAGAAATATGCCACTCCTAGCCCTATCGGTATATTCTTATAATGTTTTGTTCAGTAGATCAGAATAGCACTTGACATAATTCCATGTTTTCTCCGTCTAAAATATTGTTTCTGACGTCTTGCAGATGATTGCGCATGTGCTGTAAGATAGGTGTCCAAAAAATTGTCTTGTCTTACTTGATTGTCACTTACCTTTCGTCGACATGATAATTGTTTTGGCTGATGTGAAAAAAGTAACAGAAATGTCAGAGTGATTAATTTCATTTCGAAAATTTGCGAGCGTATGCGACAAACAGTTCATCCAGAGTATGTATATACGTTTTTATCATGAAATCTTATCGGAAAAGAAGACCAATCGCAATGAATAGCCAAACAAAAATACACGCGTTTATGAAGACTTTTTTGCACGAAGTCAGAATAAATTTTATTTTTACATTCAGACTTCGATTCAATCTAGGCTCATCTCATTTATCTGATCGACCAACCCTCCACCATTTCCTCTTAAGACGAACGTTCTTTATGGAAGCGCTCTAAGACACGAGCACGAGCCGACTGAGTCATCGATTTTTCGATGAATAATGCGTTCACTACCTACTAATGACAATAGGCATCAACACAGAATAACAGTAATTTACATTATCCTTGTACCAACAAATTAAGTAAAGTTACACACATATATAGAACATGAAGTACGAGAGTAATGCGATGTAAAGTAGAAAAGATCGAAAGAAAACGACAGAAATAAGTTCTACACGCTTGCCATATCGAACAGACGTTCCTATATTTGTGATAGAGTTTTATAAACACATCATTGACAGTATTTCTGTTTGCTTTACGAAGAAGTGAAATACATCACGATACAGAGTCAAAGACAACCCTCGAAAAATGACGTTTTCAAGAAAAAAAAAAGATGTCACGCTTTTGTACCATGAAAACGGTAAACGAGATAACATGGTATAAAGACGACGTTTTTATCATGTTCATGGTAAAAAAAACTTGACATTTTTTCTGGAAAACGTCGGTTTTTTATCATGTAACTGAGCGCAATGTGTAAGGAGAGACTCGTATGGACTATTAAGATTTGCGAGATGTTTATACAAGCAGGAACAAAAGGTTTCTTCTTCAATATCTTTTATACCTCGCTGTACTGAAACGATTATGAATTCGTTTGAACCTCATCTTCGGTCACCCTAATGCATTTCTCATTTGATTTTTTCACGTGAACCATTCTATTTCATCTCGGAAACGATGACATTTGGTTTTGGTGAAAACCAAGTCCCAAAGAGATCTATCTGGAGAGCTTGGTCTCCTTGTTGGAGAGCACTCGTGAGCGAATCGCGATGGGGTTATTAAATAAAGTTAATTAATCAAGTCGTAATTAGCGGTTTTCTCGGGAATCGTTCACTCGAATCGAGTGAATGAAGAGTCCAATCAATGACGTGCCCAGAGGAAAGAAATTGGGGAATCGATCTTTCTCTCTTTGAAGAAAGACAAGTATCTGGAGAGGGATACGGTCAGAGGTTCAGAATCTGCAATCGGTTTATTGATTCCCCCACGCGAACTTTGTATTGGAAAATTTTCCTGTTTAACTGTTTATATGAAAAGCACAACTCTCCCTTTGACAATATAATCAAACCATCGTATCATTATGATATTTCTGCAAGACTGCATTTGTCTCAACTGAAAATAATAGAAATCTCAAGATTTGATTCGATGTTCATTAATTCGTAATTGCAGTCGAAAGCGTTCACAACTATTGTTGAGTTACTGTTTTATGAACACGCCTCAGACTCTGTTCTTGATCTAAGTGTCGTCAGACATTCATATTCAAAATCATCAGAAAATTGAAGCTGTTGCACATGCGCATTGCTCTGGGTTAAAGAAAAATTCATCGTTTGAATTCAGTTGTTATGTAAAGTTAGCTCACATATCCCGCAAATACCAGTTCACTGACACTAGCCTCTTCTGTTCTAGTTTCAGAAATTATGCACTAAAAGTTTGATCAGACAATACTTTTTCCACATCTGTAACTTTAGCTCAAATAAAATATGATTTCCTATTGTGAACAAGGTGAGAATTAAGTGTTTCCATCAGGAAACAATCGTGCATTTTAGAAAGCGGCGTTGAATGCTTTTATAGTTTTGTTAATAAAATATGATTAAAACACATTTTAATGAAGAGTATTTTATAAGCACCATATAATTTAGACAACATCTCTGTGCCCTTCAAAAGGATACTAAAGTCGCGTATCATTTAAGAGTTCAACCTTTATTTTGAGTACAACTTTCCGACGGAAGCCTTTCGATAAGATCGACCGTTCAATCATGTTAAACCTAAGTAACGCTCTCAAGCGAGATATTAATGGTAGTAAGAACGTATTAGAAATCAAGACAGTGACTAAATGAGGGGTAAAATAGTCAAAGTGGTCGTTGAATGAAAGACTCAAATATGCTGAAACTGTTCAAATGATTTGGTTCTGGTCATCCACCGATTGAACCATCTATTTCAGTAAAAGGCCCCAAAATTCTGCTAAAACTGAAAAATTTCCCCCACATATGGGCGCAGACGGGTAGATTCTGCACTACTGGGTATGGGTCGAACGATTTCCGTGAGTTTGAAGTAGCGCTCTTTCCAGAGTGGTAGTCCAATGTAGATGATTCAATCTTTCTCTGAACAAAATGCCTGGGCACGTTACTGTGTCCATTCGATAGAGCTCATCAAGATCTATCTGGAGAGCTAGGTCTCCTTGCTGGAGAGCACTCGCGGACGAATCGCGACACATTTTTCGGAATTTTCGAGATCTTTTTAGGAACTTTTTGCAGTAATTAAGGGTGTTCTGGGGAATGATTTACAGTCATGCAGGGTAACCCTACCCTACCCTAGGGTAGAGTTAGGATATTGGTTTAAAAAGTGTATGGTAAACAGGGTTGCCAGATCTTCTGAAATGGCAGGAAAGCTTCTGAATTTCAAAACTTTTTCTGATTTTATTCTGACCTTCTGATTTTTCTGATTTTTCAGGTTTTTTTCGATTTTTCTGGTTTTACTGTTTCGCTGCGATATTTGTCCAAATTCTATTTCTGAATGAAGACTTTTCTCAAATTGATTACGATCATAATCGTTAGCCATATGAAACATGTATGGTCTGATTATCGTAATTGCATGGACATAAAACTAGTTAGTGCTGAACTTAAGATAAGAATGAATGCTAATTATTCTTGTGAACAGTTCTAAAAACATATTTCAACTGATAAACATTTATTGCAGCAAATTCGAAAAATGAAAAATATCAATAGTATGGAACTCATATTGAATGAGTCGTTTTTTTAAATATCTCTTGATGTATATAGTGTATTTCTCGGTTTGTTTTTGCTCATTTCATGTGAAAAACGTTTTGAGTTTAGTAAAAAGTCTGATACTAGATGTCTTTTGCTAGTTTGTGTGATATTCGGTGAACTACATATTCTTATTATTATTGTTTTTTATGTTAAATATCTTCGAAAATAAATGAAGAATAGATGAACAAATTACAACTAAACCATTTTGTAATAGTTTGGTAAAATAATAAGCGCCAATTTCAACATATTAGCCTTTCTGATTATTTTCTGATTTTCGAAAACAAATTCTGAATATTTTCTGATTTTGATAGTCGGAATTTCTGATTTTTAAATTTTTGATCTGGCAACCCTGATCCACGCCTACAACCCTACTCACCAGTGTTTTATCCAGGGGTACCCAAGGGGGTGGCGCTCCCATGAAAATCGAGTTCGCTCCCCCGAGACTCGCGATCATGGCGGGACGAACTGTATGCTTGCCATCCTGGAAAAGTTTTCGCTTCCCCGATATTGCAAATCGCTCCTCCAGAGAAAAAACTTGGACAAAACACTGCTACTCACACCCACAGCCCATATTCACACCAATATCCTACACCCACAGTCCGCATTCACATAGGCATTCACGTCCTGCAACCGTTTACATCTCATACCCTAGTTGTAATAAATACTTCATGTAGTTAATAGTTTGACTTAAAATGTGAAGAGGCTCAAAAGACAACAACCTCGACCGTCAAGACACTCAAATGTCTAGGACTCTAATGTGTAGACTCAACTACTGACGCTCAAATGTTGGAGACTCAACTGTCGCGTCACTTTCTAAAAATAAATGAGATATTTGTAATCTGCACACTTGGTGCTATTGAATTATAAAGACTCATGATTGGAAAGCCAGAAAATTTTTTTTTGATACCTGAGGGGGACCCCAAGTATCAAAAGTTGAGTTGCGATCATGTGGAATACAGAATTATGAAGAATATTCAGAGTTCGATGCTGACTCCCAAAGTCATATAATCAGATTTAAACTTTTTCGGGCCTCCGATCCGTAATTCGACGCAACTTTTGACGTATTAGAGTGTGATTAATGTGTGATAATAAACTAATAAATGAATAACCATCAACTGCATGCTTTACTTTATCTTATTTTACTATATCTTGCTTGTTCGATAAAGTTAGAGATACTTCACTTTATTTTACTTTACTTTTCGGATAAAGTAGATCTACTTTACTTTACTCGATAAAGTAAAGTAGATTAACTTTACTTTACCGGGTAAAGTAAAGTAACCCAACTTTACGTTACTCAGTAAAGTAAAGTAACCCAACTTTACTTTACTTGATAAAGTAAAGATAAAGTGCCACTCATAATCACTAGTCGAATAATGTTGGAAATAAAACGTGCTTACGTATTGAGTGATACTGGAGTGTGCGAGTTTGTTTTGTATGTTTGTAACCAATTGTGCTTCGTATTCATCGTTGGCGAAATTACTTGTTTTTTTTTCCACTTAAACATGCTTATGTGAATCAACGAAGCATGACATTTTCATCAGGTAGGTATTTTTTTTTCATCAGTGTGCTCATCGTCGCATCTATTTCGTTCTTTCAATATTCTGTCTCTTTTTTTGCTTTCCTTCACATGTGCTGTTGTTACGATGAGAAAATATACACTAATATTTACATACGCGAGCGCATTGCAATTAAATGTCGAAATTTCTTTCTGATAAGTAAACGATGCAATAGCCTTCTGGTTTTCATATAAGACTCATGGTACAAAAAATATAAAAAACCGCATTTAAACGGTTATTTTCAAAATATTCATCGAAAAAATCGAAATCATTCGATTTAGTTTCATTAGTTTTGCATCATTTTTGTTTCATTAATCTGATTGTTCTGGAAAATCAAAATCAATGTACTACTCTAGTTACCTCTAGACCATCTTTATTCCGACAATTTCATTATTACGAGAAAATCGGAATTCATCTCTAAGTTACTTTGTTTCACCACTTCCATCTTGTGACCTGCATCGTTTGTGAAACATTAAAATCATTGCATTATTTTCACGACTTCTGCAGCCTTTCATTCTATGAATTCCATTTTGTCATAAAAAACAAACTCAGCACATTAAAATTTCATTCTACTTTTTTATTTTAGTCACCAAATTTTTACAAGAGGGTGTGGGTGGGTGTGGGTGTGGGTGTGGGTGGTGTGGGTGTGGGTGTGTGACTGTGGCTGTGCGTCTGAGTGGGTGTGGGTGGAAATTGAGATGAGTTCAACGCCTACACCCACCGACACGGATCCTCTTCGATTATTGAAAAAATCGTTTCTTCTTCTATAATTGCGATAGAATCTGATTTAATCACCGTTTTTTTTATCGACATACGATTTATTACGATTTTACGCCGAGTTTTTTCAAAATCGCCAACATCACCGCGATTTTCACGACATGGGCAGTTTCATCAAGTCTTGCTGAGAATTTGGCGCTGCATCTTTTGGGCAAACAACCAAATCTTACAATTAAAAAGAAAAAAAATTATAACCAAAAGAGACCATGACGTAAATGAATTACAAAATAATTCAAAAACACTGAGTTACAAAATAATTCACTTTCTATTAGTTTCTACCAGAGTCTACCAGGGTCTAGGGTCTACCAGGGTCTACCAGGGTCTAGGGTCTACCAGGGTCTACCAGGGTCTAGGGTCTACCAGGGTCTAGGGTCTACCAGGGTCTACCAGGGTCTACCAGGGTCTACCAGGGTCTAGGGTCTACCAGGGTCTACCAGGGTCTAGGGTCTACCAGGGTCTATCAGGGTTTCGCGGTACCCACATCGAGAGAGACGTGATGTAAGTCGTTTCGCGGCACCCACAACGAGAGAGATGTGATGTATGTTGTTTCGCAGCACCCACATCGAGACTCTAGTAGACCCTGGTAGACCCTAGACCCTGGTAGACCCTAGACCCCGGTAGACCCTGGTAGACCCTAGACCCTGGTAGACCCTAGACCCTAGTAGACCCTGGTAGACCCTAGACCCTGGTAGACCCTGGTAGACCCTGGTAGACCCTGGTAGAAACTAATAGAAAGTGAATTATTTTGTAATTCAGTGTTTTTGAATTATTTTGTAATTCATTTACGTCATTCAGTGAACCAAAATGTTGAAAGAGTCATTTTTTATACGCCATCCATGATGCTGTCAAATGAATCAATATGCAGAACTCCGATATTATATCTTTGCGAAATTAATTTCGAAAAAAAAACTTTTTGCCAAGTTTTGAACTATGGCTGGGGAAAAGGAGAATGGAGAATAATCTCATTCTTAAGCTTATAGTTTCCTCTAAAAAAATGAGCTTGCGCCGCCAATGGTATCGATATTTAATTGACAACAAGCTCCAATAAAAACGAAAACCTTTTGTTTTTTGTGATGGATTTTCATTAATATGGATACACAGATAAGGAACAGAATCGGAAATTATCTATGCATTCTCAGTTCTTCATGTTCGAATGTTGCATATCTATTTTTTACTGGATATTAAATAAAATCAAATAATTCAAAGAAAAAAGAGACCTTCCATTCTTTTACTTGCTTTATGTAAATGACAGCGTGTTTTATGGCTTTTTTTTACCATAATAAAAAAAGAACAAATATATCACACAAAATCGAATTCATATAGTGATGCTTTTCCAATATTTATTATTCATTTCATCAAATGCTCTAACAAAATGCATGATGCCTACAAATATTCTATTGAATCGTTTGCAATTGCCTCTAATAATTGCATTCTTTTTTTTTCTGGTTCACATGAAAAGAATATTTAATTAAATTCAATGATTCGGTTTTTTTTTGATTAGATGAAATTATTTTTATGCATCTATGTAAAAAAAAGGCTTGCAGAATAAAACTGTAGAGAAAAATATTATTTTGATTTCATCATATTTTTCAAACATCGTTTCCAGTATTGTTTTGAATGAAAAGATATCAATCAGTTCGCGTAACATTTGTGCCAAAACCAACGAAGTATCGGACACAATCGAAGGTATCTAGAATAGTTTTTTCGATAGAATTTATTCGCTTTCCTTTGCATAGGTTGAACCTATTCGTAGTCAACCACGCTATGAAGATACTGGCACATCGTCATCATCTCATATTCATCCATGGACAACATCAATGCGTTCTTTTCAACAACCATTAACAACAAAGTCTACGAAGGGATTAACTGAAAATAAGACGCATAGATCGAAGAAATTCTTGTCAAATTCATCAACTTCTTTTGATGTTATCCAACAAACAATGAAAAATACTTCAAAGTGAATAATATATAGATAAAGTCTCTGTCATATAAAATCTATTTATTATAGAGATATACGAATGAAGAATATAGATAAAAAGAAGAAATATTCAAAATCATGTCGTATTACTATTACAATTATTGTTATTTTATGATATTAAGTGTAATTGCAGTCGGTATTTATTTTTCCATCCATTTTACTACAAACAAAAGTAGTACAAAAAGTATATATCATTCGTTTTTCTTTTGTTCATCTAATATTCTTTCTTTTTACTCAAATCTTTTTCATTACGATGGCCATGATTATATATGATAGCCATATGTTTTAATTAGAATATATGATGTAGAAAATCTTCTAAACTGACTGTAACTTTTTGTTCGTTGGCAAATACAGATATACCTCATACTCATATTGTTATGGAAGTGAAAATTATAGGAAAATAATATTTATTTTACAGGTCTCAATTCTGTTCTTCGTTGGAACTCAACAGGTATAACTGTAGCTCGTCTTACTAATTCACCTGGTCCCACGCTAGTCAACTCTATACACCGATTAATATTGCATTGGATCCATTCAATATACTGTATATTGCTGATTTCATAAATAATCGTTTTACAAAGTCCCATTATACACACCTGTATTTGGTCTTCCGAAATACAATAAAATACAATTAATATAGTACAATCTTACTGAATAGAATATAGATCAATGAATCTTTTTTAAAGCCATCAGAGGGCTCAAAAACTGTATCCCCAATACACACGAAACATTCGAATTCATAGTGATCACTCAAAATTGCAAGTACTCATGAGTACTTGCGGTACTTTATAGCATAAGTACTATTTTACTGCTCATTAGGCGAGAACTTCCACTAGGATACTCGTGTAAACTCACACGGACATCAGTCCCACACTTTCTCTACACGTAAACCTCTCTTGAAATAACTCATGCAAGATAAATAGCCTTGTCTTCATTAATTTTGTTTTTCTTCAAGCAAAATAAAAGTGTATTTGAAACATGTTGTAAACATTTCAGGGTATATCCATATTTTTGCAAACTTGAATGAGTTCATGGTGGTGAATACTCTTCTAAGTCTAGAGCATATTGAACGCTTTCAAGAACTGGGATCGCATAGTATACATTACCTCATATTGTTATAAATAGTTTCTTAATTACGACAATTCGAAGAAAGAGTTTTATGCCTCATTTCAAAAATTTTTTCATTAAATGACAATGAATTTCATGCGATGGTAAATTCCGCTTTCCAGGAAAGTCAAAAAAGTGACGATAGAAGAAATTTCATGGAAATTCACTTCAACGTTTTCAATATAACTGCAGCGCACTGACACAATAAAAAGGAATATAGAGCAACGATAGAATTTAAGCTTGGGTTGGGTTGGGTTCGGTTGGGTTCGATTGGGGTGGGATGGGTTCGGTTGGGTTGGGTTGGGTTGGATTGGGTGGGTGTGCGGTGTGGGTGGGTGTGGGTATGGGTGTGGTGTGGGTGCGGAGTGTTGGTGTGGGTGCGGAGTGTTGGTGCGGGTGTGAGTGTGGGTGCAGGGTGTGGGTGTGGGTGGATGTGGGTGCGGAGTGTTGATGTCGGTGTGAGTGTGGGTGTGGAGTGCTAGTGTGGGTGTGACTGTGAGTGTGGGTACGGAGTGTTGGTGTGGGTGCGGCGTGTAGGTATGGATGCGGAGTGTTGATGTGAGTGCGGAATGTTGATGTGGGTATGGGTGTGGAGTGTTGATGCGGGTGCGGATGCGGAGTGTCGATGTGGGTGTGAGTGTGAGTGTGGGTGCGGATGTCGATGTGGCTGCGGATGTGACTGTTGGTGTCGGTGTGGAGTGTAGATGTGGAATGTGGATGTGGAGTGTAGATGTGGAGTGTGGATGTGGAGTGTGGATGTGGATATCTCTTTTAGAAAACCTCCACTAGCACTGACACTCACAAGGACATGCAGACCCTACTTCATGCCTAGGCCCACACCTCACCCAACCCAACTGAACCCAACCCAACCCAACCCAACCCAACCCAACCCAGCTCATTAAGTGTTCGTCGAAATTTTTCTCCATTTGAAGTGCTTTAAAATTTGACTTTCCTGGAAAGCGGAATTTACGATGCCCTCATGAATTTGAATTGTTCCATATGTTTTCATGCACTCCAGCAGTGTTGTTGTAACAGGGAACTGACGCACAATCGTTAGATGCGAGTGTCATATCGATGAAAATGTATTGCTAGAGAAGTAAACGAGAACCAGACGTACACTTACAATCACACCCATGCCCACACAATCTCACCCAAATGTCAATTTAGAGTAATTAAAACAAAATCCTTTTGTAACATACAAATTCATGATACTTTGAAAAAGCATGTTACTCAATTCATTCTCTAAGATATTCTAATGAGTAGCACATTTTAGTATTTAACTTATTGGCAAAGTATTAAACATACCCAAAACATGATTATTCAATTTAATAACCATCAAATCAATTCATTATACTAATCATTGAAGATGAAATTTTATCATCATTCTGAATTATATGAACTAATATTACAATTGTTTCGCAAACTAAATTCAATCTAAACTGTTTTCAACAAGCATTTTTATTCTACAAACAACAATAATGAAATTCATGCAAATTATAAATTCCAAGTCATTTGAATTTATTAGTATACAAGAACATGAAGTATTCTAAAGTTAAATGATGGCATAGATAGAGGTGGATGTTGGTGTGCATGAGTATGGGATTGTGTGCAAAGAAAATAGCAGAAGTACAAACACTTATATAAATCTCTATATCCGTCTATCCATAGCATTATCTGTACTTCACACCCATACCCACACGTAGATTTTCACTGTAAAAAAGACACACATTTATTTAGTATTTTTGGAACTCATTTCAAATCCATTTATATATGCGCTGTAAATTCGGGAAGAAGAATGTAAAAGATGGACAAAGTTTCTTGAATATATGTGAAGAATCATCAGAAATAAAGTTCATAGAAGAGTCTCTGTAAATAAATTTGATTAGTTCACTTAAAATCGTTCAGATAGTTTCACTTTTGCCCCACATTGATGGCAAATGACAGTTCTTGGATAATCACCAGAATACACTGTTCTGTTTTGGACAGCCATTGGATACTGGTTGTTAATATTTGATAGAGGTGGCTCATTTACTTTTTGTGGATATCTCAATACATATTCTGATTGTTGTGGCTGTTCGTGTCCGCTAGGGGCCGTATATGGTGACTGATTCTGCATGCTTCGATCATCATTCAATGCTCTGATGTATGTGATTATATAGATACCAATGAAAACAATAGCTGATACCAGTATGATAACTCCACAAGCTAATTGAGCCTTCGTTAGTGAGAGGAAGACATTCATTAAATCGGTGTTATTCGTAGATGGGACATTGTACCACGAGGAGGAGCTGGAGCACGATATAGAATCAGGTGTTAATTGACCATCCTTCAATTTACGATCAAAATCAATGAGTACAGCTGCAAAGATAAATGCAAGGATATTTTCTATCAATGTGTGTGTTGCGCAACGAATGGATGATCGATTACAACAAGCTGAAAAAAAAAGAATAAATTTTGAAAATAAAGAAAACAAATTAAGAGATACTAAAACGTATAAATCATGTTATAGATTAGTCAATAAACGAATTTACACATTTACAATTCTATTTCATACAAATAAATCGAAAATTTGATGTTTTCCGGAAAGAAAAAAAATGCGCTGAATCGAATATCTACAAGCAACACCGTAATATTTGTCAATGTCTGTCGAAATATTTAATTAAATATCTTTTTCATTTCTGACAATTGTTTTGTTCATTTAACGAATGCTCTCTTGTGATAAAAATTGATATTAAAATAAAAATTTAGATATAACTTTATATCAATTTACAGCTAAATTCTAGCATTTTTATTAATAAATCCTACTTTAAAGACTCTTAGGATGTGGAAACGCTCATATTAAACTATTATGAATTGCACTGATTCTGGTAAATCATCATTTATACTTCTATTGTTGAATTAAAAAAAGAAATTCTATGAATATGCTAGTCTAATTCTTAGAATAAGAATTGAAATATAAAA
Organism: Rotaria sp. Silwood1; assembly: GCA_905250075.1. NCBI lineage: Eukaryota > Metazoa > Rotifera > Eurotatoria > Philodinida > Philodinidae > Rotaria > Rotaria sp. Silwood1. Next base: position 38,845 of record CAJNOP010001127.1, read on the forward strand.
TACTTACTGACGCAGAAGACTGAAATCCAACTTGCCAAAAAAAAGCCCCAGCAAACAAAACCCATCACATACCACGCTGGATAACTAATGCAAAGACTAACCGTACCAATTAAAACAATCGCAACATGAAGTCCAACAGCAGCGAACGAAAAAAATATTTGAACAGCACCAATTAAACCAATGATACATGCTGGCTAATAATGTTTCCAGCTTTGAGAGCTCGGGCAACATGAATTATTCGACATTCTTTACTTCAAATAATATATAAATATTGATAAAAATGACAGTTTTAGCAATATTATCTAAAAATTTATTAATGAAAAGGTAGTTATTTTAGCCTAATCAAAGAATTTCATGTTTACACTCAACATTACTTAGAATGTTAATAGTTTCTAATGTTCTAAAATAGATAAATAGGAAATTCTACATGGAATGTTGTTCTTGGCATTAGTTTGCCACGGTCAACAACGAGGAATAAAAAGTTTTTTGTTTCCAAAGATAAATAGGTAACTATTGTCTAAGTTCAGATCTCTATCGTTATTAATCTTTGCGAAGAATATAATGTTTAAGAAAAAAGTTTGTCAGCACAGCTTCTTTAGAGCTGAATTGTGGAACTCAGATTAGGAATGCACCGAGACCGAGACTGAATCGAGACTCTCGATCCAAGCCGTCTCGATCTCGGTTAGCCTCGGTCTCGGTCAGTCTCAGTCTCGGTAGTCTCGGGCGAGACTCTCGGTCTCGGTAGGCTCGGTCATGCTTCTGATTAGATACGCATCGAGAGTAAATATTTATTGGCGTCAATGAGAACTTTTCTCTTTTAAATATCTCCAAGGCTACAGGGCCTTTATTGCTAACTAATTGACTCGTTTGCTTTCATGGAACTCTGTGTGCGTAGGAACGGTCGGATCACGAAATGAAAAGACTACATCTTATTTAGATTCAATGACAGTTTTGAAATTTTTGGGCGGAATTAACTTAAATTTGTTCTTTTTTTCGTGATCGAGCTGCTCCTAGTACGCAGAGCTAGATGAAAGTAGGATGATCCATTAGCTACAAGCATCTAGCAGTCTTGTCGGTTCGTGAAAACAAAACATCATTATCCGTACTAGTGGAATGTCAATTTCAGTATATCCACGGTCTTGTTAAGCTTTGATCTTCGCTTTATAACCTTATTAGTGAGGGTATTCAATAATCGGTTCTTAATGAAAAAGCTTAATATATCGAAGTGAACGCGTGTTGTGCTATTATATATAATAATCAGAAGTTAGCTTTTATCATGTTTATGGTCTCTTGTCGCATAATGCACACCCACACGGGCATAACACATTCACCCACATCCACACTCTACAGTTCAAGGGGTTTCAAGAGTCCTAGGCGCCATGCTGGTGATTCCAATAAAAAGCTTTAACAGCCTGTGAAGGAAATCTCAGATAGTGGCTGTTAAAAATACCTGAGAAAAGTTCAACATAGGTAATAGAATGAATATCACTACGGAATTCTGTTGGAATACGTAAATACCAGATGAATCTGTGGTTTTGTACTCGATCTAATATAAGCAAATATGTCTTGGATGAAGTGATAGACCTTATCGACTTGTGATAAGAAAAAAATTCTAAACTTGATGATATCATACACGGGTATTAGATGAAGTTCTGTAAATGTTGGCTACAAATATGTGTTTCATAATATTTTATAGAATCTGGTGAGGCTTCTAATTGGTATCGATCTACGGCATATTTAATTTTCTGCAGTATGAAACTGATAAATAGTCGTAGTATATTAGTAGAAATCTCTTCGACTTACTCAGTTTGAGCTCTTAGCTATTGGTCATGACAATTTCATTTAATTGTAGAGCACCTATCTTGAATAATAATTATGATGTCTCACAGGATCTCAACTTTTTTTTAATAAATAGCTTTCAGAGAATATTGACAATGATCAATAAAAAATCAGATTTTATGTAACTTAAAGTGCTGCTCACAATTAACATTCAGTACCTTACAAGTCGATATTGCTGGCAAAATTGAAAAATAAACAGTGACTGACTGCATTTTTTTCAGCGTCAAAGTTCTTTTTTCTGTGACTCGCAAAAGAATCAAATGCCACTTGACAATTTTATTTATTCTTAAATCATAAAACAACCGGGAATAGAAGAAAACAGAAAGAATGTACAAAAAAAACAGCTGCTTACCATGCGTAAAGAGCTAGAGCACATAGGAGGCAAACACTCCATTTAAATCAATATTTTTCGCTGTCTCGTTCACTGTAGGATTCAATGCTGTCCTTAATTGCTTTCGAATAACAATATTATAAATTCATGTAGCACAATGAAGTAACTATACATCACATGTCGAACATCATTCGCCGAATCGGATCTCGGTGTGTGAGTGTGGGTGTCGGTGAGATGTGGGTGTGGGTCGGTGGGTGAATGTGGGTGTATCTTTGTCTTCGTTAGTCACCATATCTACACCCGCCACACCCACACGACGTACCTACACCCAGCCACCAACATCCACACTCACATACGCCCTAAGCATCAGCATCCCGAATGGGTGTGGGTGTTGGTGTCGGGTGTGAGTGGGGTATGGGGTATGGGGTGTGGGGTGTGGGGTGTCGGTGCGGCTGTGGGTGTGGCTGTGTGGATGTGGGTGTGGGGAGTGTGGGTGGTGTTGGTGTGGGGTGTGGCTGGATGTTGGTGTCTTTATTCGAGTGCACAAGATTCACACCTACACCTACACCCAAACCCACACCCACGCCCACCCACACCCACACCCACACCCACGCCCACCCACACGCACACCCACACGCACACCCACACCCACATCCACACACCCACACCCACACCCACACCTTGCAGACACCCACCCGACACTAGGCTTACAGTGATTTGCGCGCAAGAAATTCAATAGTCCTGAATAAGACACCTTAATGTGCTTTGTTAATTACAAATTCCTGCAAACTGAATTTTGCTTTGTTGTTGCATGAAACCTTTATAATTTCACTCATCCGAATATTGACTGAAAACTAAGAATCCATTTAAATGTTGATAAGCTCTGGTTTTGTTGGAAAAATCGAATTTATTTCTCAGATAAATAATGGGAAAGAGAAAGAAAATAATCATGTTTTATCCGGCGCAAATAACCCACCAGTCGCTTTTGTTTTTCATTTGACGGCGATCGCAATCTTCTGCAAAGTGAAGAGACGAAGGTGAGTGTTCTAAACGTGGAAAGATGTCATATATTTTATTGCTAGAATGATTTTCTGCAGCCTGCATGTATTTGGTCACTCGATCTACCCCTCTTTGTTGCATCAAAAACGAGTCTTGCGGGAGGCAGATCCTTTCAGAACCTATATCCTCACAAAAATCTGACAAAGGAATATTTTGAACTGTTCAATCGCTTTTTAGATGAAACCTACTGGGTTTTAGACTATCGACTATGCCGATTTCGAATGTGAACATGAAAAACGCTGTTAAACCTTCTCTTCAGAGTTATGAGTATTTCACTACAATATTAGCCGATGGTGCGTTACATACCAAAAAATCGAAAGAGAAAATTTCGGCCTGAGATTTTGCCTACGAATGAGCCCACTTGTGACTAAAATATCTTGAAAATTTCAGCTAAAAGAATCTTACCTTTCTTTCACCTTAAAATCCAGAAAAAGCAGAACATTCTAGGTTTCGTGTGAGATATTATTTAGATTTCGGTTTATAATATCTCGGGAAGAAAAAGTTTTTCAGTTGAAATTTTGAGGATATTTTGCTCACTAGTGTCCCTGTTCTTGAGGACGATTTCATCTCGGAATACTCTCATTCGATTGGCTGGTATAAAGGGGGGCCCCCCCTTTAGAAATGAAGTCCCACTTGGGACCCTTCGTTTGGGCTGAAATTTTCAGGGATAATTGGTCTTAGTGAGAAACGCTTATGATAAAAATTTCAGCTTCACATGTCCGACTAAATCGCAGTTTTGATTGGTTTTCCTACCTTTCAGAAGAATCGAAATAACTCCGTCCAGAGAAGGGATACAGAGCTTGGGTTGATTTCAAATTGTAGCTAGCCTCTGTACGCAACTTTTCATCGGACGGAATTTTGAAAGTCCCTTCCATTCATTTTTTACGAGCGATTTTGTAGGCATGCCTGCAAAATAAGCATAAAAAAGTGTGGTTCGACGACAGTAAATTCCACTTTTCTCAGCCCTGGGGTTCAATATCAGAAATCCGTCCGATAAAAAGTTAGCTCTAATTAAGACCTTTAAAACAAAAAACAATCATGGGTGATATGCCGAGCCGAGTGGGAGTTATTTCGATTTTCCTGTCTAGAAACCATGTTTTGAGAAAAACGATAAATAAGTTTGGAAAATAATTTTTCGTCGAAATTTCGAAAAAAATCGCAATAAAATGGCACATTTTCAATATATGATAATAGGTATTTTTCAAGAATGCAACAAATGATGTGTGCTAATGCCATCTATCATATCCTGGGAGTGTTCTTTTTTCTCTAGTTTACGTGACGCACGAATGAATTGTTGTATCTGTATATTTTCTGGATGAGATGATTCATACCATTTTTTCGATAAGTTAAACAAGTTGAAACTTTTTTCGAAAAAGATGAGTAAGACGCTAAAGAAAAATCACAGATAACGCTATATTTATGCTCACTGAGGCACAAGTCATTATGAATTCTTATTTTCTAGATTTTGATATTATTTTGTGCTTATATCTTCTTCAATGACACGCCCATCAATTGTGAAAAAGCAAAGAAAGTTCCGGTTGACTCAAAACACATCTACATCGAAAAAAGTCGTTAAAAATGTTATGAAAAAGACGCATCAACTACAAAATGATCTTATTTCCGATATAGATCAACCAACTGGTAATGAACATTTCACGTATAAAGAACGTCAATTTGCTGGTCCATCATATCAAAAATTGTCAAATTTTCTTGAACAACAAAATACAGATGTTGTTGAAGATACAAATGATTATTATCAGATAATTCACAATTCGTTTTTATTGGAATTAATGAAACAAAGTATTTGTATCTCATGTAAATCAATATGGAATGGTGATATGTCTGTTGCACAACGGGAAGGTACTGTTTATGTTATCTTTTCTCGCGTAAAACTTAATAATTACATATATATTTTAGGATTATATTGTTCTCTGGTGTTTACATGTCACTGCTCGAACGAAATTAAAATCAATACATCTAAACAATGTCCAAAAACTTCTCAACGAGATATTAATATTCGAAGTGCAATTGGTAAGTTGATTTTAGTAGCATAGTAACACATAAATTGATCTGTTATTTAGGTGCAAATTTTGCCGGGATAGGTCATCAAGATCTTGTAAAACTTTGTGGTGTTTTGAATGTACCACCTCCTATTGATGATGATCATTTTTCTCGCACTATTACACGTATACTTCCGGTATTTGAATCACACAAGCTCAATTCAATGAAAAATGCTATAGAAAAAGCATGTGATGAATCAAATAAACGTAAACTTACTGTAAGCGGAGACGGGACCTGGCAAAAACGCGGCTTTTCTAGTTTACATGGAGTTGTTGCAATAATGTCAACCTGTTCCAGTGCAAAAGTACATATTAGATGAAAATATTTCTATATATTAACATTCAAGTTTTATAGGTGCTGGATTTGGAGAGATTATCTAAAAGTTGTTCCATTTGTACAGGTGCACTTAGTATCAAACATTCAAATCCAACAAAATATGAAGAAATTAAAAATAAACATAAATGTAAAATAACTCATTCAGGCTCATCAGGTATTATTCCGTTCAGCAGTTTCTATTTTAACTATATGCTTTTTAGGTTCTATGGAAGCAGAAGGAATATATCATTTGTTTTCATGATCCGAGAGAATGTACAACGTTCAATATATAAAGTAAATAAAACTATATTGTTTTATTTTTTGTAAAATATTTCGTTGTAGTTATGTAGGAGATGGGGATTCTAAAGTTTTTCCAAAACTAACTAACAATCCTCCATATAAAAATGTATCAATCAATAAAATAGAAGACGTGAATCACTTCTCAAAAAAAATGTTACATCGTTTACAAAAGATAGCAGAAGATTTGAAGAAAATCAAAAAATTTTGAAAAATTACGAAAAGTTTTTGTAAAATGTGATAGTAGGGGGTCCAGTTTTTTACCGATAAGTCCGTGAAAATCTGATCGTTTTGCAAAAAGCTACCTATATTCGGAAAGAGGAATCTTTGGCGCATCTTCCTGTGTAAAAAACTCAATTTCGATTTTTTTTCGAAAAATTGGGTTTTCTAAGGTGGGGGGGGGGGGGGGGGGCCCCTTAATAGTATGAAAGTAAAATGAAAAATAACACCTGGGAAGAAAGCAATTATTTTTGCTTTGTAAGGGATTCACTTATGTTTTCGTTTGAAATATTCTATGATTACCACTAGTCACGTATATAGGTCATATATTTATTTGATCGAATCATTCTTTTTCGCAAGTGAATGTTTGTCAAGTGTTTTAGATTAAATCAAGTTTTTTTCAATCGTAAAAACGATGCAATCTTCGTGGCTATATTTTTTCATTGTTACATTTCTTACACTAACACACGGACAATTTGAGAGAAAAGATGTTCGATCGATTGCTAGTGGAACGTCATTTGGAATGTGTGCTGGTTATTGTCAACAATCCATTAATGTCACATAAGATCCATTACAAATAGTCGTTTCAAAACGACCAAACTTTGATCAAGAATCTTATCTTCCAGTTCAGCGATCATTTTCTTTTCTAGCAAGTCGATGGGAACAACTCGTTTCTAGTCTTAACTTGAAGACATTTTTAGCATTAGACAATACCATCAGATGCCCTGATTGTGCTGATGGTGGAGCAGAATGGATTCAAGTTGATTGGTTAGATGGAACCAAACATGTGACATTTGATTATGGGCGCACAATCGATGGTATTGAAGACTTGATCAAAAAATTACGGCAAATAAGAGAAGAATATGCCTCTCAACTTTAAAATCGAATTCTCTACTAAGAGCAATATCTTAATAAAATCAGACAAAGAACTGAAAATAAAATGGCTCAAAAAACACTCTTTTGAATAGAAAATTTATTTATTTAAAATTAAGTCAGTGAATATCTGCAAATTCTTAATCAATGTCCAAAAGAGCGTGGGTGTAGGTGATGAGAAAATCGATACCTATACCCACACCCAACGAGTATAAATGATCAAGTTTATCATGTCTGATTCACTGTTTTTCTATATCGTATCTGGTGCACATGGCTTCTAATGAAATATTTTCATGGTCATTAAACGAGAATTCTTCTCCATCTATAGGAAAATTAATATGAAAATTTTTTATCACAAATATGTCGTTTCAATCGATCAAAATCAATACACATCAATTAATATATGTGATTCTTCTAGTAATAGAAGGGAGTTTATCCGTCGAATCTCTTGAAATCTTGGTATTTAATTCTCAAACATGTGAAAGCACATTTCGCTCTGCTAGAGCCATGTTGGATGCTTTCTCATCTATTGTTAACTTTTCCGTAATTCAGGTTTTACGTCGTTCTCAGAAACTGTCGACATTGAATCGTATTAATAATGAGAGTAAGGTCAATATTTCTACGGTTAAGACACCATCTCTGCACTTTCCTAAACATCAATAACAAATTAGTAGAGCAGTTGCGTCTTCAACGTCATCAATAACATTACCATTGACGAAAGCTGAAATAGAACGAATAGTTTCTTCTGCTTTTGATACTGCTTTCAAATTACTAGGTAAAATTGATGCACATAATTCTTTGAAGAAAAAAAAGATTCATACGTTTCGGAATTCGAATAATTTTGTTTTGAATAAAATGAATGCGATATATAAAATAGTTGATAAGTCTAGTCTCACAGATGTGTCATCCGATTCTGAATCTGTCAATTCAGTGGATCTAGAACACGTAGGAGAAGATAATGACGATGAATCAGATGTTTATAGTGTCAATGATTCGAACTTCATATGAAATTTGAATTTTTATTGAACATAATGCTACAACTAATGAGTCTTATTTCCGATTCCGCTGTCGACTACATGCATACATGAAAAACGATCATATAAAGTAATTAGTTTCTTTGTTGCTAGAAGTGATCTCTTTTCTTTCATTCATCTTTCTTCAACATCTGGCTAGACAATGTTAACAAGATGATGGAAATGAGAGAAAAGAGACTATTCTTAGCAACAAATATGCTATATAGAATGGCTGCTTTTTATGCATAGTGATGATCACTAAGCCGATTGCGAATAACGGTGTTGGATGACATTTATTCATTGAGAACATCTGTTCGAATTTGAAATAAAACTTTTCGTAAACAAAGGATTAGTCTTGATAGAACTATCTTTTGTTGAAAATATTTTCGAACAAGAATTATATATTCGGAATCAACATTAAGTTCTAAATAAAATGATGTACTTTATTTTGCCGAAAAAACGACTTTCATTTTTTATCACTTGGCATCTCGAAGAAACACTTGGGATCACCACAAAAGTTTTTTTTCGTTTCTCCTAAATCACATATCACCATGCGTAGAAGTTTGTGTTTGTTCCAAATTTCGTATCCAAATTCGCTGAAAGTGGAACTTTGAGCGAGAAAAACATACTTTTACTCGAACAGGCAATCAAAAACCTTTTTTTTGCTGCGCTTTTTAATATTCACCTCTGAAATTTATTGATATATGTGATCAGATTTCGAAATTCATACCTCTCAACTGTCCAATGCTGACATACTTTGCATGTTCAGGAAACTAAACTTAATTTTCTAGTTGCTGAGATAACATGTTATATGATCATAATCGATATAGTGCATATAATAGCTGTAATGGGCATAAATCAGAAGAGGACCACTTCGACCAGGTATAGTGTATAGTGTGCACGCTGTCACTTTCGGGTGAGGTATTATAAAAGAATTTTCCGCGAATTTACTCAGAAAACGGAGCAAATTTTTCAGAAATTGAACTGCATTTCTTGGAAATTCATGCAACACATTATATATACACTCTCATCACTACATGTATTGGCCAAAAAGATCTAGAATTTAGGAAAGAAATCGTGCTATGCAATGTCATGTACTGAGTTACGTGTACTCGAGTACCTGAAAGTATATGTATTATTGATAGAGGTATGTGAATAAATGATAGCATAGATTACATTTGTATTAGGGCATCTCTGTTTTTAACACAATTAAATGCGTTTTTTTCACGTCTTGTTTGTTGGGAAAGAAAAACTACTAATCTTTCATAAAATAACTTTAATGTGGTTCTTTCAATGGTAATCCTGAGCCTTTTTCACAAAATATCTTCGTCGTAATAATTGAAGTTTAAGTAAACAATGAATAATAATTCGATGCTAATAAGAAATTTATTCATATGCCAATTAAGCAGAAAATTCTCTTTGCCATACAATCGCATGCTTTATTTGGAAAAAATAATGATGTAAGGGTTGAGTTATACAAAAATGTTAGCTCAGATTTATAATTCGATCTGATTCTTTTTCCTCATGATATATTCATATAATTAGCAAAGTAATTCTTCATTACAAATAAAGCATGCCATTTGAACGCTGCATTATTGATCTACATAACCAATATTTGTGAATAGATTGTCTTTCTCTCATGAAATTACTTTTCATTATTGATTCAAATTTGAAAGAAAGCCCGTTGCATCACTCTATCCTACATATTTGCACAGACCATTACTGACAGGACATAAATCATTGATTGTGACCGTTAATGTGTGAATAAAAATTTAGCACCTTCTGATATAAAAGCCTAGAGTCTGCACTAGAGTATTGCAAAGATATCATTTTTCATATCCATAGTCGACTCTTACGAAACTTTCTTACCTATATCTTTTCCACATGTAAATTACACGTTTCTATATTTTTCATACCTGCATCCTATTCAAACTCATATCACGTATACAGTACCTATCCTACCGATGGTTCAAAACGTAAATGAATCATTTTCTGCACTTTTATTCAAGAGGAACATAATAATAGCATAGAAATAATAATCATAAAATTTCCCAAAAATCACAAGTACATTCGATGTGTCAAATATTAGTAACTGCCATCAAGTTTTTATCATTCATGCTTTTGAGAATTGTAGGAGTATAGGTTTATGTAATTGCTCTCTACTCATACATGTTCCTTTCATATCCCGTACCCAACCCGTGAATTTCAACACTCAATCCTGCACTTAAACCAACCAATAATAAAGCGATACCAGTATTATATAAAAATAAACAGTTTTAACTAAACAGGGTCTGATGGCAATACCTTCATAGAGATTAATTGTGAACTTCTGTATATGCTCCAACAAAATTTATGAAGTTCAGTATTTTGTTTAATAATACAAAAATAGAATTGAATATTTACCTAGGATGTATTTTACTATAACTAAGTAGAAGCTGACAGAAGCAGATAGTAAAAAAAGTTTTTCATTTGACACGCATGATGGCTTGAAGTTTACTTTGCGGGTAAGATGATTAAATAATAAACTTTGGAGATACATCTTATTCAATAAAAGAAAACTGGATATTGTAGAAGTTCAAATAAAAAATCTAAGATCCTCTAAGTATCACCTCTAAGGAAGAACGAAGATTTATTATGATTTAAGAACTAAGTATATAGCTGTTTAGAATACAAAATATGAGTGCTTACCAAAGACTTAATATAAATGTAAGAGTTAGTGCTAGTTTCTCCTTTTAACAAAGTATAAAAACAATACATATTTGTAATTATGTCTCTTTAGTTGATCGCTTTTTAAATTCCATATTGACGTGCAGCAGCGGCATCTTTTCATACCTTTAAATTTCCAGGTTTGTAGATCTTGCTAAGAGAATACTTCTGCTCGAAAACTCATGGGAGCTTTGTATGTCATAGCATAGAGTAAACATACGAACGATACATCGCCATCAATTATTTATCCACATTTTGAGTGACAGTACTAATGAAATGCAGAAGACAACACTTTCTGAGACTTTCAATTAATCATTTTTGTAACTCTTAGTGAATACAACTTGTATTGAAAACTTCGCTACGATTCAACACAGAAAGTAATATCCGACGATTGATTTATGTGTTTCTTACATGACTTGTATAAAACGCAGATACACAGTTGATCAACATTTTTATTCTCAGGTTTCCATTATAAGTCGAAGTCATATAAATTAGTTTAGATTCATAGGTTTCTAATGGTAGTCCTTCCTTTAAGATAATTATATCAAGCATCAAGATTTTATCAACCGCCAACTGCATGCAAGGTTGATACGAGCTTATCTGAGCCCTGACTGATTGAACATTGTATCAATAAAACACGCAAGATACATCGGCTAACCGTTTTCTTCATAGGTTTACAGAGTATGTACTTAGGGGTATCCAAAAGTAGTGACAACGACATTTTATTATCACATTTTAGGGTTGATAAAAAATTCTTTTTACAT